>JAKELI010000247.1:0-68503 GCA_021525025.1 Lactarius hengduanensis | reverse complement strand
CGGCGGGGGTAGTTCCCCGAAGCTGGAAGCGCGCATAGCACCATGGAAGGAGTCACGGAGTTACCCGTGTGAAGTAGCAACTCTTAACCTGTCCGTGACAGACATAAATCAAAAGGTAAGATGAAGGGATCACGAAATAATGTCATATAACGAGAGGCCTGGAGCCCTAATGGAGGAGGCAAGGGGGAGCGACTTACGGAGAAGGTTTAGAGCCTTGGTTAATCAGAAATCACTAGCAGATTATCCGGCATGATACTGACTCTGGAGACTAATTTCATCCTCCACGGCATCATTAGGGATGCTCTGCAAGATCGGAAGTGGTCATCGAGAGCACCCTGGAAGGCGTAACCTTCTCAGTGCGCAAGGACAAATAAGCGAGAAGTAAAGTTTCATAACAGACCTCGAGTGGATCATGCATGCTGGGAAGCCAGATCCCAACATCGCACCATGTGGGTTTCTGTCCTTAAAAGGCTGGCTGCGCGCAGGGCATTGTACTTGACGTATTTGTCGGTCGGAGAAAGGTGTGTTTGCGGGCTCCATATCAAGGAAGAGTGCTAGTATATCCGCTTTTGTGGAGAAGAACAAAAAGCGATACGGAATGGCCTACCGGTGTCTCTAATCGCCTGAGGATTGCTGTACTTGACTTTATTGGCTAGGTCAGGTGTCTAGGCTTCAGGGCATTGATAAAGTGGATAGCATGCGGGTGACAGGCTGACTGACATCCGGGGTCTGCCTTGCAGTGTATAAGCCACACTGTCAACTGGTAAGTATGGCAGGTCCAACCGTGTCGAAACCCCTATAATGAAAGCCAAATACCGAGAGACCGGCTGGTAAGGAACGCTGGCGTTGTGGGAATTTGGCGTCAACGGGCCTCGTGCTACGAGTGGCTATATTCAGATGGACAATAGTTCCGTAGTTGCAATTGAGATGCCGAAGCTTGCAATGAGAGAAAGACGGATGGAGCCAATGCGGGGCGTAAAGTCAATGTGAGGGCAACATGTGATGGATGTGGGACGCAGATGACGAGCCGATGAGAATTTGGTCTGCTCAAAGGACATTTGAGGTGAACTAGCACAGATTGGAAAGAGAGACATATCGGAGAAACGTCACTTAGAGGTACCCGATGACTTGTTCGTGAGAAGAATAAGCAATACGTGCGATGGTCACGACGTTAGTCAGTACCGGGACCCGGACGACATCGACTGGAGTTGGCGATGTTCCATCACAGCGTCATGCCACAGATGACGGATCCAAACGCATACGAAGTCAAGGACTTCTAAAATAGTACTGCCGACAAACTGACAGATCAGACAGCGGCGCAGACTCAAGTCAAACATCAGATGGGACGTAAAATAGGGCAGAAAGACCACAGCTATGGCGAAGAGACTTGTCTTTGAAGCCTATTTGGCAGGGTACGTATGCCACCATTGAACTCACATGTACACAGGGTCGAGCATCCATGCGAAACGTCCAACACTTGCTTTCCTAGCCTCCCCCCTCTAACCCCTCAATTCACAGTGGTGTAGATTAGGGATACCTGCTTTGATGGGGCATTGACGAATCGGGACATGCGCTCCAGACTTTGCGTTAACCGCCTTACGGCAGCCCACGGCGCGTCCCATGAGCAGACCCGACTAGGCGTGGATGGATGTGGTATCTTGATATCTGTTATACAGCACCAGATATAAGTGAGGGTGGTGTGTATTGTTCTAGGATTGGGAGAGAAGCCGATTCTCTACCAAGGCATCACAAAAGGGTGGGAGAGTGCGGGGAGATGCGATGACGCAGAGTGCGTCTGTCAAACCAGCATCTCTCCATTGAAAACCGGGGACCAGTCAATTTACCAGAGATGACCAGCAAGAACAAACGGAGAAAGACGAGGATCACGAGTACAGCCATCCGTCACGGAAGTCGGAACATTAACATTTCTAGGATCCACTTCAACTTTCTGTACAGGAGCCGAGGAGAGTAACCTAAGACGAGAATGGATAGCCCATGAGACAGTCACCTGGAAAAGATAATACCGAAAATGAGGAAAAGTCAACGGTCACGGTGGAGTCTCGGCGACTTTTTCGGAGAATGAGGATAAAGGGACTTGAGAAATATTAATATTGTGTTAGTGAATGGATAAAGTGATGATCGGTTGGATAAAGCAGTGCGTGTGGGCATCATTATGTTCAGTAAGTCGAACCTTGGACAGACGTGTGACAGGAAGCAGTGAAGAAGTACGGAGGTAGTGGGACCGCGGGGATGGCGTGATGGTCGTGGAGGAGGAGCGAATCGCTTGTTGTGGACAAGCACGAAAGAAAGGAGACGAAATCGGCAAAGTGAGCGCCGAAAAAAGGTTTCTCGAGTGAAATGAATTTGAAATTAAGAAAGGAAACGCGTTTCGAGTTGGCGCGTCAGATTGACTTAATGGAGTTCTATCAATTGCACGCATCGCATACACACATACGTGCGTTGCTCAATCTAGGAATGCATTGGATCCATACTTTGACTCGGGGCCACCTTAAGGACGAACGTGTTTCTTTTTCTTTTTTGGACCCAGCCCTTTTATTACTGGGATACATATCCGAGATAGTAGCGCGTGCCGACTACATTTAGGAAAAACGTTCGTTGACTGGTCTGTGTCTCGGACATGTACCCCAGAATATGGATCAAAAAAAAAAAAGAGATACTGCCAGGCAGTGCCAGCGGTTCCCCCTGTCACCAGCCGTATAAATATCCTCCCTGCGAACGCCTCAAACACATCGTTCTCCTCTGCTCCGAGTCACTCCAGCCATGGGCAACAGTCATAGTCACTCCCAGCCGCCCTACCGAGGTGCACCGCTCTCGCCTGCTCAGGCACTACAAATCGTCTCCCCTTTCACTCAGACCTTCACGCACTCGCGATTCTCCTCCAATTTCTATAAGCTCGTCTTCGTCGTTAAACAGCTTCTCAGAAAAAGACATCGAAAGGGAAAGAGAGAATCGGCGTCCTAATAGAATCACTGGCTCACATGCGCGCTTATCTCCCCCCTCCCGCGCCACATCTGTCCACCCTCCACCCGTTCCGGCGTACAGTCCGCACATCCTCCTCCCCTCGCCCGCGGCAGGCTTTCTTTCCCCGGCTCCATCAAGAGGATTAGTTTCCGACTACGACGCAGCTTATGCTCGCTTCCTTCATGACTATCCCCAATACGCATCTAGTTGGCATGTTGATGCCCTCAGGCGCTCTGAGTACAGTCGTCTTGGTCCAGATGAGACTTATGTGGACTATATGGGCGGCGCTATCTATCCCACCAGTCTCATCTCGGTTCATGCCGAATTCTTGCAAAGCGCTGTCCTTGGGAATACCCACTCAGAAAGTTCAAGGTTTGTTTCATCTTCAGACTGCACTGCCTCAGGGTCAGGCTTACTCATTCGTATTCGAAGCTCAAAACTGTCTGCGGCGCTGGCAGCCACCGCGCGGGCAGCCGTTCTCACATTCTTCAATGCTCCTCCAGATCAACGGTAGTCTTCACAGCTAATGCTAGTGCAGCACTCAAGCTTGTCGGGGAGGCCTTTCCCTTCACTCCTGGTTCTGCTTTCCTCTCCCAGAAGATGCACACAACTCTGTGCATGGTATTCGCGAATTTTCAAGATCAAAGGGTGCACCTATTGTTTACCTTCCGTCCCCTCCACGTGGTGGCGTTCTAGTCAAAGAATTTGTGCGTCTAGGCTGTTTGTATGCCGCATATAGCCCATGCTGACGAGCATATATGCGCCATTCAGGCACTTATTGATGAACATCGGCCCTCTTCAGGCACCCCCGCCCTCTTTGCATACACAGGTCAATCTAACATCACCAACTCAAAGCCACCACTCGCAGTTCTCGCGCACGCCTCGATGCGTGGTTTCACCACACTCCTTGATGCTGCGGCGCTGGCGCCAACTACTCCAATCGATCTCACAACACACCAGTCGACGCGGTCGCGGTCAGTTTTTACAAGATGTTCGGCTTTCCGACCGGTATCGGGGCACTCATCCTCGCGCCGGGGTTGGCGCTTGGCTCAGAGAGAAACGCCATGGTTCGCAGGCGGCACAGTTGATGTAGTACAGGTCCCGGGGCTCGCCGTCGGTCGCACCGCAGCAATTGAGCAATTGACGAGGCGTTCGAGGTCAGTGTGCCCCTCTGATTAGCGCCAGGGTAGTGTCTTAAACAAATTTAGGATGGTACACTCAACTACACCCTTTCCCGCGGTGACAACAGGTCTGCGCCTTCTCGGTGCATATCTTCCCGCGTTACCCACACGCATTGCCGCACTTTCTGCATCATGTACGCGCACCCTTGAAGATATCCGCTGGCCACGGAGTGGCTCCCCCGCTGTACGGGTGCTCTCGCGCGTTCCGGGCGCGCCACCCGAGCCGGGCGATACAGCGCAGGGAGCAGGTGGCGTGGTCTCCTGCTTGATGCTGACGTATGTCCTCCCCCAAATATGAATTGATCGCAGAGCTAACATAACGTGATGCAGGAAAATGGCGACCCCGTCCCACTCTCGCGGGTGGCAGCCCACGCGGCTGCAAACGGCATTGCGTTGCGCACAGGGTGCATGTGCAACCCAGGCGGTGCCGCGGCGATGCTCTCCCTAGCAGCTTAATGTCCGTGCTCGGTAATAGCGGCTCGAACCACACCCCAACTCTTCAAGCGCTTGAAGAAGCCGCCGGAAGAGAACTGGTGTAGTACGGATCAGCTTCGGGTTAGCGAGCTGTTGGGCCGATGTTTGGGGGTGCGGTGCTGGTTCTCAGGGCGCTCAAGGATCAATGGGCAATCCATCCTTCCGGGTTGGGGCCTTCGGCTGTTGGGATCATCGATGATGAGGTCAACTCAGGGAGGGCCGTGGGAACGGCGTTTTGATCTGCGCGATGGATGGGAGTCTTTCCGATGTGGATCTGGTTTTGGAGGAACACACGATATCGAGGTTACCACATGCCGCTTGTTGTAATATCTTGTAAACTTACCCTGTATATATATTTATTCTCCCCGTCGTGTAAAAGCAAGCTAATTTGACACCTCCTCGTTCATATCATGATTCGTGTCTGAGTGACCATCAATCAGCGCGCAGATGAGCCATGTTGCAATGCGCACACTCCTGGTGTCAACGCCCAGGCCAACACAGCCCGCAGTGGCGTGTGGGGCGGCAAAGCTGACATATACATCTAGGTGTCAGTGCGGCGAGTATGCGGCGGGGTGTCCGCATCATCTGTCTAAGCCAAAATTTTACCCCAGAAGCGCAAACGAAACGGATTATTTCAACTTGTCCGCGGCTAGGCGGTATGACCGTACTCTTTTTTTCTCTGTATCACTCGTGTGTGGGCACCACGGGGTATGGTGTCCGTGCAGGAAAAGAACCCTGTGGTCTTCAATTGTCAACTGCGAGCGGTATAATGATGCATTATCCTGTATAGTACTTATTTCCGGTCGCATTATAGAGCCTTGATCCGGAATTCGACCCGAAACCATTTTCGTGTTTCGTGATGGCTTAAACGACAGCTGTGGCCCAGAAGTGTCTGTCTGGGAGCGGCCAGGGTCGATGATGCTTGCGATGATGGTTTGGAGGTTCCGAGTCACGGTGCGTGGTCCTGATCCGATCTTTAAGGGGAAAATAAAAAAACCACCCCCGGTCCCCCAACGCACTGTTTCGGAATTCCCGTTGTCATACAGGACACGTCGGTGTTGATGGTTTCATGTTTCTGGAGCGGTCCCGTGGGGTTGTATGAATTTCAATATCGAAACCGACATCCAAGGCGATAGCGGCCCGGTGGGAAGACCGCTACGCCAGTGCTACGCTTCTCGAACCAGATCTTCTTCTTGGCTCGAAGAGCAAAGAACGGAAACAAGGAAGCAAAGAACACAACAGAACTTCTAGAGGTTTTAGAGACTGTTCTTTTCCGCGTCTCTGGAAGATTGGTGGAATCCGCCGTTCGTGGATCCAAAAAAAAACCGCCGTTCGTGAGTTGGCGCACAACGCAAGGCACAGTGACTAATCTCTTTTTTTTCAATCGCTTCAAGGTTTTTGGTCTCGGCGATTACGATTTGGGATAGGAGACACAAAAGAGCCGACCACCGGGTCTCAGGACCAAAAAAAGGGAAATAGGTCGATTCTGATCTACAGCGATACCCTGACTCGGACAAGGATACAGTACCTAAGTGATAATGTACTTAACGCCAATTTAAAAGAACTCTGTCTCAGAAGCACAGTTGGCCCTTGTTTGGAAATGGTCGCTCGATGGCCCGCGGGGCTGGAAGCGCGTTGATTGAGTTCGTTGATACACCCAGAACTAACTAGACCATGCTGGTATTGGGGATTGGACCTTAGGGCTGCCCTCTCCTTTTCCCTACACAGAAACCTGGTACGCAGGGTTGTCGAGATACGTATGTATTCGGCCTCCGAAACCAACCAAGACTGCTACACTCTTCTGACTTCCATTGACCTAAATTCCTTAAGACTCGTTCGCTGTCGCGCGCACGGTGCTGCAAATGCCTCCGAGCGAGGATGTACCAGGCACTTAAACGGTTCAGGGTAGCTAGAGAAAACTCGCCACTTAAAATCCGCAGAGCAAAATCCCAAGGCACAAAAATAACGCACGCAACGATTCCAGACGCGAACAACTCTTTTGGCGGATCGTCCTCCACCGGCGAAATCTCGAACGCCGCCAGCACGCCCACGATGGCAGCCCACACGCTTTCTCGGGCCATGAAGCGGCCCGGGCACTCGCGCCGCACGAAACCGAATTGCGACAGCTGGAAGGCAGGGGGCGCCAGGTGCGAGCCACCGCTCTGGCTGGAACCGACTGTGCTCAGGGAATGTGGCGGGGGGGGGTCACATGCATAATCGCCCTGAGAACAGCAACAGATATTGAGGCCGATATCGGTCCCTCAGAATAGAGGGAGGGGTGATGCGTACCATGCGTTCCCCAATCACTGATGGAACCTGCAGGATGAAGTAGCCCCTCGTACATATCACCCTTCGTGACACGGTGCCGTAATTGCTGATGCACATGCTGGAAGCTACATATGATATTGGGACTGTCATGTTCACCCACCAAGTGGGGCGACAGGATGCCATCTGAGAACCTCCTTCAGGACCGCGCTGACGTATGGAAGCTTGTCCTCATCAGAGAAGTTGGAAGTCGGGAGTCCCCGAGCACAGCGTCTATCTCTGCGTGCGCAGCGTGTTGCACTTCTGGGTAGAGTGCCATCGCGAGGAAAAATGTCTGCAGAGCAGCGACCGTCTTCGGCACGGTCAGCGGGCCAGGGAAGCGCTAGGTTCACAAAACGCACAGTATCAGCCACCGCCAAGATACATGTTTCCAGGGGAGGATTTTGGCAAGTCGAATGTCTTCTGTGGTGGATTTATCATTCAACTGGGTTGTCAGAGTCGCAGCAACAGAAACTATTGGCCGTTCCCGTCCACCTGGCGCGAAGCAAAAGAGATGTCGCGCTTCTGGCAGATGTCGGGTGAGAGAATAACCTGGTAAGCGCACCAGAGCGGCCTGCACGAGAGCATAGGGCTCATCTATCATGGCAGTTACGTGGGGCCGTCGGTTTCGACCTTCACGCTTGAAGGAAGCACCAGGGAACCAATGAGGCATGTGAATCACTATATTTAGGAGGTTGACAGAAGGTATCCCCGAGAATGGGGCCTGGGAAACCTACGCCACGGGACCAGGTCAAACAGTCCGCCGCCCCATGCTCGACGCAAGCGAGACGGCGTGTAGCGCCTTTCCGCAAGGTCGACGTATGGATCTCCCTGAGGACGGACGTCGATACCATATGCGATCGCTAGGATGACTTGTCCAGCCATGCTAGGTTACCCGTCACACAGTCGCCTCAGAAAGCGGCAAGGTCGGCCAAAGTCAATCAGGTGCAACTCACTGCCGCAAGTGCTGGGAAAAGCTTTCGGGTTCCTGAAGCAAGTTGCGAAGGAGGCGATGCACCGCGTGCTGCTCCAGCGGACGGTACATCTTTGCCGCGGCCGGGTGGAAGTGCGCGTGGAGGCCCGCGGGCGGAGGCTGCGCCAGCGAGCACCATATGGGATGAAGCCGGTTTGCCCAGTCCATTCCCAGGCTGCCATTGGATGACGCGTTTGACAGGGTTCAAAAACGAACATAAGGGGTTAGCTGGCTCACATGGTATTCAACGCTACCAAAGATGGCCTGAGAGCCATCAGATATCGCTACGCGGTGTGTCTTTTACTGCAAATACCTATCGGAGTATATCGACGAGCGCTTGCCAAAAAGCTCATTCGCAGCCTTTGCAGAATTGATGATGACCATATGCGTGCCAAGGACGTCGACATGTACAACGTCTGAACCTGAGACGATTAGGGGTCGCATGACGCGCTTAAAGAAAGAAGTCAAAACGGTTGAGGTGCTGTACCATACTGGTCTGACCACTTTTTGTATGTCACCCCATTCTTCGCGGGGAGGGCATGTCGAGTAGGTTGCCGATTATCGGAATGCGCTTGGGCCCTGGTGGATAGGGTAATCTTGAACGCCACGGCGTATAGTAGTGTACGAGAAGGCAGCAAGAAGGAAGGCCGCGACTGGGAGGAGAACATCGAGCTGGATGGGAGTGGGCATAACGAGAGAACGATGTAACTCGAATCGAGTGCGATAATACGATGTTTGCTTTTATGTACTTAGAAAAGCGCGGATATCAAGGGTATGTCGCCAGGGCTAGCGCCCAACGACTGCCATTGTGGGAATACTGGACATGAACTGAAGGTACAGGCCGATTAGAGATAGTGAGCCAAGACCGCACCGCGGACAGAATCTCGTATGAGTCGTATCTATGACCTATAATATAGGCGAAAAATGGGTAGCGGAGGAGAGCAGTTTGTTCATTAAGTCGACGAAAGCAAAGAGAATTGCAAACCAAATTTGTGACTGCCGTGGGTTCGTGACTGCGTGACCGCTGGCAGACCGTGACTCGGACTACCACCAAGACCACTACCTCCGCGGTTCAAGCATCTAGCTTAATAGCTTCCAGATTTCTCTTATTTGATTGCTCCTCACCATAACTTATCTGGTCCCACTCCGAGTCCTTCCCACCTCTCCTGCTGCGCATCCCAACGATTGCGGCTCCGCGGCGGATCAAGTCCCGCATTCAGAAAAAGTCGTCGACTTTTTGGGGGGAATGCCCGCATAGAGCTTAGATAGGATTGGTACCCTCGCTTTATCATAGTACCCGTGCAGAATCTGCATAGCTGCTCGATTGCGACTCTACGCGTCGTCAGCGCGTGCACTTGCAATAGATCGTGTGGGTTCAAGTCAAAGTTGAAAATCTTGTTTGTTAGCTGGTGACCCACATTCAATGGCATTCAGTACCCATTGGTCACCGTCACCACCCAAGTTAACCACACGATTTGCAAGCAACAATCACTACCGAGGGAGCCACCACGTAAATCGTTCGACTTCGGTTGGCCGGTATTGTACTGTAGCCCCATAGTCGTCAACAGTTACGGGGCCGCATTGTGCCCGGGGTCTTCAAGTTCTTAGTGATACCTTTTTGTTCATGACGCATGGCCTTGCGCATGGCCCCAAGATAAATACTGTTTAACAAAAAAAACAAGAGTCCACTGGCACTTGTATCTCTCAGATCAACTTGGAACCACCATGATGGCGCTGTCCGCGGCCGCGGATCAGTTGGATGTGGATGAGGTAAAAGGGTTCAACTTTTGAGGTGGGTCTCCACGAAGCAAGTGTGCACGTGCACGCCGGGAGGGCCCAAGGCGAGGGCCCCGTTTCTTTGTGAATTGTAATACGGCACGTATTAAACTCTAACCGATCCTTGTTGGCATACGCCTGCAGAATACAAACTCGGATCCAGAAAACAAAAGTCGACGACACCCTTCAGAACAATGTCACTTGGCGCTGTCTCGCAGCCAACCGATGTCCGAATTATTTCCTGACGCCCGCTTGCGATGTGGCACTTACTTGAGCTCTGGAACAAGAAAGGTATTTGTCACAGTTTTTGTAGCGCGAAGGAATTGATGGCTCAAGCGCAATACGCCACGCTGCCAGAATTCCCATGGCGATCTGGGCTATTGTATTCGATCTCACTTCAATGGGTCTATAGGAAACGCTCATCTAATGTGTCGTTGCGAGGCCCTTCCAATCTGGTATATATACTTGTGAGGTGCGTCCGTGTCAAGGCACTCTGTTCTACATCGACTCAAACCCAGCTTCTTCATGCCGCTATCCGTCTCTCATGATATCTCCCGGACTCCAGAAGAAGCTGACGCAAAGCCCATTCGCCGGCGCTCGACAACAATCTCAATGATGGAATAAGAATTCGGCATGCGTGCACCGCCTCGGGCCGTGGGGCACTTCGGTGAGAGCAACACCCACGCCTGTCCTAGCACGATAGCCCGAGTCTGACCGTGCTTAAAGGCATACCTTCGAAGCTCTGGATTTTCCCACCAAAGCGCAGGCATTCTACCCACCCAGGCCCCAGAACCACGTCGAAGTTCTTTCCTGGCGGGGGTCCTGGGAGACCATGTGGGACTGTGATGCGGAGGGGTCATACCTAGTGGAAATGCCTCCAGATGAGGATTCAGAAGGATTCTTGGATGGCATTCTAGGCAGCGGGGTGCAGGAGCTCGATCGAGAAGTCACCACACCAACATGCAGTACATCATGGAGCACGGATGAGGGCGACACCTCTTTTCTCCTCAAATTTTCCAAGACAGCCTGACCACAGGGAGTGGGATGAAGGAAAGCTCCTCGAAGAGCCCATATCAGTGGACGATGCGCCAGCAGATAACAGACTCAACTAGGCTCGTTCTCGACACAGTCGACTTTCCTTCTTTAAACAATGTTCCTATCGATCCAAATCGCACATTGTTAAGGATGATCTTCACGAAAATTTCCCTTTGGCTGTGCCCCGGTGATGTAATTTCTACAAGATGGTTGAACTGAAAATAAGATGCATGTTGAAAGGGTGTCAGGAGGCGAATTGATGAAAATTCTCTCTGCGCTGAGTGTTGTGTCACCACTGAACCAGTTCTTCAGCTGATTCAACTCCTCGGAAAACCGTCAGCCTGTTCATATCTGAGAATGGCCCGCTGGCATCCTTGGAGTGATCGGCACCGTTTGGTCTCTGCAAGATCATGTCTCGACTCGTACCGAACCGTGTCATTGGGTATCGATATACTTGGAGCCGCTTCTGCACACGACGAAACACAAGGCACCAGCTTCGAAGATTGCAGGTCCGTGATTCGCTGACAGGTACTCATTTCAGAAACCTGCAGCCTCTGTGCGTTATGACTTCGAGAAGTATCGCACTTGAGGCATTTCAGCTACACCCACATTCTTTCGAGAGGCAGGGTGCCCTTATGTCTTGCCTGCAGAGTGTACTCGACGGATTCGGTACCACCAGCGTTTGCTCGGCTGGTTGAGACATGACGAAACGTTACCGCGTTACCTTGCATTCCCCGGGGCACGCGTACGAATACGGACCTGTCACACCAAACCGGGCCTTCACACCTTTTTTACGTTATAGGAACGACACGTAACATAGCTTCCTCATTCTTTTATCGTACAAGGAGCAACGCACTGTTGTCTGTCTGCCGAACCTATCCAAAGAATCCCTCGAAATCTCAACCGAGTCCTCCAGACGACGCAAAGAGTAAGGGATCCTCGCAAGCGCGGGTACTGAGCTAAGTTTGCTTGAAGAGATGACTTAGCAAGGGGCGAGACGAACTCTCGGCTCTACAGTGTGAGAGCCCGCACATATGCAGAATCGCTGCGCTATCCCATCATTGTCTCAGTGCACCGCGATGAGGATGCCGAACACCACTCCGATGAGCGCCGTGAGGGAAACCCGCCTGGACGAATACGCTCAGGCGAGCGGCGGGGAAGAACCCCTGGGGCAACGCGCGCTGCGACAGCAAGTATCGCTGTGTACCTGTGTACGCACGGGGAAGAACAACCACCCACGACATCGTGAGCAACTACGCGGGGCTCCAGAAATCGGAGTAGTGAAGGACGATCCGCTCACCCAAGCCAAGCACGGCGATGCCGAGCCCTATCAGAGTGGCTCCCAACGGTCGTGCGTACTGAGCGGCAGACACCCGGTTGTTCAGAGAACCGTTCGCGCTGTGCTCACGGAGACGCGGAATAGCTGTACAAGTGCTGAGCGTGTGTTGAGCTCAAACGCGACGGCACCTAAAATTGGTGGGGAGACGCACCCACACCAGCGGATGCAAACGAGAGAGACTCGTACGGACGTACGCCAAGAAGGTGCGTTCGGAAGCGGAGGTGGTCGCGCGCAACGGAGCCAGTGTTTTGCAGGGTTAGCGAGAGGCTGAAGGGCAGCACGGTCGGCCCGCCGCCACGTCGCCGATTTTATGTCTGGATGAGGACGCAGAAGGGCTGCCGGGTGAGGGTTGGGGGTTAGCGGACGACCCGGACTGCTGGTTGACAACATCGTCGTCAGGATTCATTGCTGTATGTTGCCAGAACTATTGGAGGTTCCGAGTCCGACGCTTCTCGAGATTTCGCGGTCCGCAGAGCGTGAGAAAAATGATTGACAGTCTTCTGTGAGCAACAACACCTTTACTGCTAATGACGGCGTTGTATGCCTCCAATGGATACTACTCAAGCCAGAGCACAACATTTAGGTTCAAAGACGACGAGTTATACAAGATAGGAACTTGAAAGTGAAAATGGGACGGGGATGCCTTGGGGGATGCGGATATTCGTGCCCCAGAACCCGACGTGCGTACAGTATAAAGTGAAAAAAGCGCCCCGAATCAATTAACGTGCCATGCTTTCTGCGAATATCAGCTCCTCCGAAATCTTATCCCTAGGCGTGACGAGGCATGGGAATGGATTTGGACGGCTTCGGGCGCAGGTCAGCTTTCTACCGACGCAGAATAGTGAACATTCGGTACCTTACGATAGAACCTGTATATGAGTAGCTGAAGGAGCCACCCTCAGGATCTGGCCGCCTGACATTGAAAACTGAGAGCACAGATGCGACAACAATAAACAATGTGGCATCAGCGAAGTGCTTTCCAGGACATATGCGTTTTCCATATCCAAAGGCTGACATCAGCACTGGATCATCCCGCAGTGTCCCGTCCTGATTAAGGAATCGCTCGGGCTTGAAGGCATCTGGTTCCGGGTACACGGTCGGGTCATGTAAAATTCCCCTTCACGCAAGTCAGTTGGGACCAGTCTAGCCCGGGCCTGAGCGCAGAGAAGATAGCTCACCACGTGTTTCCAAAGACCACCGCACCTAATTGTCGAGTCAGTAACTGCACAGGTCCACCCAGAAAAATGACTCACCTTTTGGTATAAAGAAGCCCTCATAAATATTGTCTTCGGTGGCAGCATGAGGAAGGGCTTTAAGCAAGATGAATGGATACCCATGGTGTTTGTCGCTAGTTAATAACGCACCTAACGGGGTCGCAGGCCTCCACCTCAGGACTTCCTTGCATACTGCATCGACGAAGGGCAACCTCGGACGATCTTCAAAAGTAGGAAGTCGCTCTCGCCCTGTAACGGCGTCAAGCTCTGCCTGTGCTTTGATATGCAGGTCGGGGTGAAGCAGGAGTGCGAGGAAAGCCGTCAAGATAGAGGACACGGTCTATAGAAGGTTCAAAATAGGTTTGTATGCTTCTGGGTATTAATCGAGAACCCACAGTGTCGGCTGCAGCTATGGAACGACTTCAGATATTGGCGCTGTGAGCGCTGCCAGTGTGGGCCCTACTGACCTGTATACAACGTGGCTAATGCCTCCCGGATCGTTTTCTCCACCTTTACTCTTTCGGACCCTTCTAGCCGTTCCGCTTCTTGCAAATTCTTAAGGGCAAGTGACGGCCGTGCCGTGCCGTTGAGCTTGTCAAGGGCAGGCTAAACTTCTACAACATGTTGGGTATTGATTGTATCCTCGCTTACCATGCTTTCCTTGACGAATCGAATTGGTTCGTGCACCACCTCATGCCCAATATCGCGGCCGATGCGGGCAAGCGGCTTGTAGCTAAACCACGGCAACCATTCAGGAATATGTCGTACTGAATGGAATGGCCATGAGTGGTCAAAATATTGTATGTGACAGGAGATACAAACGAAAAGGGAGTCCATTCACAAGCAGATCACTTGGAAGGGCAGTTTCACTCCCCATCTGTGATGTTTTTCTGGAGGCTTCGACCATCCTGTCATCACGCCCTTCAACCTCATACCCGTACGCCATGTCGAGTGTCAGCTCGCCTTGGAGGCTAAATATTGGTTGGGTAATGATCAATAACCCTAGACGAATCGGAATAAAAAAACGCTGACAGCTCGACGTGGGCCTCCCATTCATGTGGGTTTTCGAGCAGCCAGATGAGTAGTAAGCGTGCCTTCAGCTGCTGAAGAGGTCGGTATGCCGAAGCTGCCCCAGTGCCCAGACCACGGTCGAGGAGCTTTCGTCCTAGTCGCCATTGCTCGGTATATCTCGCGAGCGCCAACACCCACTCATACTCCATCCTGTGCCATATCAGAAGAAATGCAGAAGCAACGAAGTGAATCACGTACATTTTGAAGAATGGAATCTCGGGTCTGTCAGAGTAGATATCTCCACGTTTCTCAAGCAAATCCTTGGTGGCCTTGGTCGAGCTCAAAACGACGATGACCTGTCCGAAAATGTGGAAGGACTGTATATCACCTGCGACAGTCGTTTTCAAACTGAAATACGCCCGGGAAATAATTGTCATACCGTATTTCTTGGAAAGTCAGTATATGCAAGCCAGGAGTAGTCTTTCGGGATATCGAGAACATTTCCGATCAAAGGAAGAGGCCGCGGGCCAGGAGGATAAGGGGTCCCTCGGCGCCTGCGACGGTCCCAGAAAGCGCGAAGAGCGACAAGTGAGGACAAAAGGACAAAAAGCTCAATGACGGGTACTGGCATAAGGGTCGTAGTCAGAGTGCAAGGTCTCCTGCCTGTCACCTACTGTACTGTATATACACGACAATGAGGCGAATAGAGAAGTCATGCCATGGAAGATAACCTTAATTGGAAGTGCTCAGCGCTCGATGTCAGGGGACCATTGACCATGGCATCCTCCATCCATTGAAGGGGTCCGACTACAGTACGCGTGACTGTAAAGGGTCCGTTTACTGTAAAAGATTGAAACGGCGCTTGCCAGATCCTGCAATGAACAGCCAAGTCCAAGTCCGCGCCACTCCGAGTCTTTGTCAATTTCGACAACTCCGAGTCGGTGTCCTACGGTAATCGTCGCGCATCATTCTGTAGACTGGGACTACCTGAGGAGTGCCGAATAGTGATTGCTCGCTTCCGCTTCGCCGGATACAAACATGCGATGCATTTCGCTTCTCCGATTGTCTTGTCTGCTTGCTTGTCTGACTTATTTTGGTGTCTGACTCCCGAGGACTTCTGTTTTTGACAACCTGGGCCTCCCTCACGGGTGCCTCGTAGTGCTCTAATATTGCGCATTGTCTCTCGTGCCTCCTCGTCTTGGTCATGTACCTACGACTCCTACTGGGGGATCACCGTACCTACGCACGGACAGCCGGTTTCCTAAATGAGGTTCGGACACGACTGCGACCCGCCTTTATACTACAGTAGCTACATTAACTTCGTCACAAGGGAATCTATCTATGGTCACGGTCAGGGCCCGGTGCATCCTCAGGTGAGTGATACAGTGATACACGGACAACTTCTAAATTCAAAGGCCCAGCTCTTCCGTAGTTTTGCCTTTTTTATCGATGAAAGTCTGCATCTGGGCCCGAAGCAAATGTTCGAATACGGAACCGAGCTGCTGCAGACTTGGTTGAACCATCCGGATAGCCAGTTCACTGAGAACGCCAAATCGCCCCAGATGGCAGTAGAAAAGGCACACGAGCTCAGCCGACGACGAGGGAGGCACTTCCCAGGTTCCACGTACATGTAGTCGCGAGTCTCGGTGAAGGCGACGGCTCTTTATGATGACGGCTAAGATGCCGTCAATATTCGGTCTATTCAAGTCTGAGGTACTGGCAATTGCTTACCGTGTACGGCCGTGGCGCCACGTACGCGCTGTGTGTGATGTGACCGCGCGTACTACTGTAGCGTGTGCTCGGGGCCTTCGCGCCACGTCCCCTCGGGCCCTCGACCGCCACGTCGGCTTCATCGTCCCCGAGTGACTCGACGATATGCAGAAAGTCACTGTTACACGACGGCTGGGCGCTTACGCCGTCGTGTGGCATCTGGTGGTTCGTGCCGCGCGCTAGGATGCGATTTTTTCAGATTCAGGCCTATTTCCGGTGACTGGTGACCGGTGACCAGCATTGTACGGTCCTACCTGGATCCCATCATGGTGAAATGATGCTACGACGGGATAAGGCTAATGTAGTTGTTATAAATTAAATCAAAGAAATATTTATTTGATGCTTGAACCTATTTATTCGGCAGGCCGCGATATATGAAACACAAATCACGATACGCAAACAAACATCGTGGCAAATCTCACCCTTCTGACCGTTCATAGTCTCCGTCCAGAAGGGAAAGGAAAAGAGGTACTTATATAGAAATAGAACGAAAATAGGTAGCCAATGGATTAGACCGCTTCCAAAACTGTGGCCATGCTATCACTTCCATGCTTCGGAGGAGTTACAGTGGTGGTGAGATACTCGCGTGCAGCTGCGCTCCTAAAAGTGGCGATCATCGATGAATGATAAGGACAGAGATACCAGGTACTTACGGCGCGTTGAAGGGACTGTCGTGTCCGACGTAGAGGAGTGAGTCATAGAGGAAGCATGCGAATAAGCCCCCAAAAAGAGGGCCGAGTGTCGTGCACCAGAACCAGTATTGGTTACGGAACTTGAAAACTGCAGGACGAAGTCCCATCAGCCAGTTTTCTTTCTCGACTTGGTCGCGTCCGCACCTTCACCGCCGTAACCCACCATAAAAGTCATCAGCCGCGGGCCGAGGTCACGGGCTGGATTGACAGCGAAGCCTGCACTTGATTGTCAATCGTGGTTAAACACCTGCTGCGAGAGACTTCAAATGACCTGTCTGCATTCCGAATGTCGTACCAATTCCCAATACAGCAAAGAAAATTACGAGTGGGATCATCCCTGGGGGCGGAGGGCCGTTGCGCGGATCTGTGACCGCCCAGACGACTATCAAAAGGAGGAACGTGGCGAAGAACTGCAGAGAGAACAAGGGACGAATTAGGACTCAGAGGGCACCCTTTCTGTAGGGCTCACCTCATCGAAGAAGCAGTTCGCAGCAGGCACGTATGGTGCCTAAACGGGGCAAGCGAATGCAATCATCAGAATCGGCTTCATCAGCTCTTCTAGTCTGGAACTTACTGCATAAGAGGTGAAAAGTGACGCAGAGCCGGGAACTGTGCGTATGCCTTTCCCACCCTCGAACAAGTCGATCGCGTGGGAATAATTGGCGTAAACGAACAGGCTACCAAAGAAGGCGCCAAAGAGTTGGCTGAAGATGTACAGAGGCACTTTCTTCCATGGGAACTTCCGGAAAATGGCCGCACAGATGGTCACCTGCAGGATTTCGTCCGGGAAAGAATGAGCAAGATCGGAGCAAAGACGTCGCTCTCGTAGAAAAGCGTAATTGTGGCAAATCACGCACGACAGGGTTGAGGTGTCCACCAGATATGCCGCCTGATATCCACACACCGAGTGCAGCGCCTGCAACAAACAGCCCCTGTGTCAACTACGACCACTGGAACAGCTGGGGGAGGATGTGACTCACCAGCTGCCCAACCAAAGGTGAGTGACAACCAGTCACCTTTGGGAGCTGAGACCACCTTTGTGCTACCGCTAAGGCCGACCTGACAGATGGCCCCAGTTCCAAACATGAGTAGGATCATCGTTCCAAGCATCTCGGCTGCGGGCTCGCGGATATGATCCCTAGCACAACAAAGGATAGTCAGTCAGACGATCAGTTGCGTGACCCCATCGTACCGAATATAAGCCCAGCGATTAGGAAAGCGGGTATAGTAGTCTTGCATTGATTCGGACTTCGTGTCTACAAATGCGGTGCTTGATCGAGCACCCCTTTCCATCGAGTTGTTGCGAGTTCCCATAGCCAGCAGACGCAGACCGATATCTTTACAAAAATAAAACAAGAAAAAGAAATGGTCGGAGGAGAGTGGGGGCCGATGAAGCAGTTAGTGAAGATGACGTGGGCTCCTTATAACAAGTCTCGGATAATCTCCGCGACATCCTGCAGGGGCCTCCCATAGATGTCGATGGTCTAGAGAAGTAGGGAGCTATTCAGGCGGTCGGGACGTGCCCAATAACAAAAAACTTCTCACCGCGCAATCGGACGAAAAATATGTGTTGGTACGGAATGCCGACGGCTCCAGACCGCCACGTACATGATGCGGTCCGCGGATTATGGAGGAAAACGACTGGGCACCCTAGCAAAAGATGCGCAAAAATGGTCAGCCAGCCCTATCCAAATATCAGTACTTTCCTTTTAACTTTTACATTTTGCGTGAGTGCACCGCGGGTGGTGTGCTGGCCGTCGGCATAGACCAAATGCAAAATATTTGCAATATTTCGACCTATCCCTTTCCAAGTCCCTGCTTTCGGAAAATCCGTTAGACTGGCCATCGGAGGTCTCTCAATTGGCTTGTCTACCATCCACCTTCTTAACTCCCTAGAGTTTGATTCTGGAGCTTCGAACGTCATGCTGTCATATCCAAAATAAAAGTACTCCAGCGCAATTACTCACAGGTGTCCACGCGAGCAGGACAAACTATTGTAGCTGAAGAAAAGTAGTCGCAGCGCCGGCTCAGAAGATCGACTTGGCCAGGCGATGACCCCGAAGACCAGACTCTCCTCCGGGGATTCTCCAAGCTGTCCGATCCCTTCGCCAAGCGAAGGGAAGCCGAGAACACACCACGGCGGCTCACGACGAGAACGGAACCAAAGTATGAGATGCCAATACACACGCGTCACTTGATTTACGTGGTGCTCCAATTTGACATGCAGAATTTTGTACTTAGTAGGTCGACGCCCGACCAGACAATAAATAGCACACCACCGGAGGAAGGGGGGACCGGCGCTACCCGAAGGGTGTGGAACCAGTTAGACATTAAACGTGTACACACTTGTGAAGGTTATTTTCCAGACTAACTTTGGTCATACGTTTAGGGACGTACTTGCTCAACCGCGGACTCGGAGAGGCACCACCGCACCGTGGTTGGCAGGAAATGAGAGCCTGTGACACAGTAACAATGGATTTGACTTGTCCTATTCAGAAGATCCAGTAGGGATCGCACGTTCAGAAAGGAGCCCAGTCGACGTGGCAGGGACTCGGATGAAGATGAAGAGATAAGTAATCTGGGCCATTGCGTCCTTCCCACGGCCCAGGCAATTGCCATTGGCTCTGGACCAATTACACATTAGCTAATTAGAGCAATCAACGATTTGTGATCAGATCACGGCTCACTCAGGCTATCATGATCATGGCATCGCGCTCGCAGCCCCCTCAGAATAACTTGAAGGCCGCCGAAAAAAAAATAAGTATATTGCGTGGCACATTGTTTCCAAGTGTCTTTCACGAGGAATCGGGTGCCTACACTTCGAGTCAAGCTTCGAGTTGTAGCCCTGCTCTTGGTCATGCAGATATCATATTATACATTTGCCAGTGTAACGTATCTACCATGCCATACAGTCAGGCATACAGCACTTAACTAGTTGAATTGAATCAGCTACACCCTTCTCACACTATAATACTATTCAAACGCGTGTACTGAGACGAAATGGGGCCTGTTTCAGGCTCGTGTAGGAAAGGCTCTGTAATTTGGTGCGGTGTTCGCACGAGCCAACTTCATGAAAGCTTACAGTAAGAGCGGTATTCTGGTGGGCCGACCTGAATTACTGCAAAGTGAAAATTTCCTGAGGCCCCTCCGCCCCTTCCACCTTTCGGAAACCGAGGCACATCGTTCGAATATGTGGTCGGGAACTTGATTCCTTAGGACACCGAGGAAATCTTGAAGAGGTGTCCACTTGAGGGATTCCACGGTTTCCCCATCGTACAGCACTCGAACGAATCTCCTGTTCTTCCTATCTCTCCAAATCTGGACAACAGAGCCCAGGCATCAACTGACGGCTGCTAAATCTAGAGGAAGTGTGGCTACATACCTCGATAACTATCTCAGACCCAAGCCTTGGCCAGCGTAATGGGAATATTTCGAGTCCAGCTGCCAGACGTACGATGGAGGAGTCGTGGGCGACGTACAACGCAAGCTTATGCTTCGGTGCTTCAAGAGCATCTGCAAGCTCAGAGAAAAGCACTCCTATTTCTCCGGACATCAGTAAATGACACGGTACGAGTAACGCAAAGGCTGACCGAAAGTCAGCTGATTGTATTCGGTCGCAGTTTCTGCTCGATGCCATAGATAGCTGTAGGTTGATCAGATGTGAGAACAGATGCAACTGCATTAGCACGTACTCTCCCTCAAAGTTTCCGAGCTCGAATATTTCTACGGCGTCTTCCTCAGAAACACAGTCTCCAGCGGCATTGCAGGGCAATGGATGATCGTTACAAACGCGGGCCGTCAGAATATCTTGATAGAACAGGACTGCGCTCTGGTAATTAGGAGTTGGCGGTGCTGTCATTTTGGGCGCTTACAAGAGGGTGGAGAATTTTCCGTTCCAAGCACAGTATCAAGACGCTCTTTCAGGGCCGAAGTCTTTTTCAGAACGTCCTGCCAGAAGGGGGCAGCCTGCGCGGCAGAGACCAGCGAATCCGCACGAGGACACTTGTAGCTCGGTCCGAGAGAATCTATCTAAGCCCATGGTTAGGACCCACTTCCAACAGAGACGAAGTTACTTTCTCTTTGGGGCTGTGCATGGGCGGGCCATTTGCGTTTGGCAGACGAAGGGTCCATGCCGGCGAGTACACCACTCGCAACGTGTTTCGTGCGATCAATGTACGTCGTCCGCACGCTGATTTCGCTGGGCTGAACAGCTTGTAAAAAGCCTAAGTGCGCGTGGTATACGTCCCAAAGATCCTTGTCGAAAAGACAGTACAGGTCAGAACCAGTTGCCACTGGCAAGGGACCGTTCTCACCTTCCCGTGAGTCTTCGAGTCGTGAAAACCGCCGGCTGTGAGCTGGCCCTCCTCACAACTCCCGGCCCATATCTGTTCCTTGAATGGATGTCCAGACGGTATGGTCACCGAGTTCGAGAGACGGCTGCCGCTCCCGTCATATGTGAACCGCTTGATGCCGGAGCAGTCCCACGGTACCCCAATGTTGATCTCGCGCTCTTTTGGAACCAGGACGACGGGAGCGCGCTAGAAGTGATTCAGAAAATCAGGCAGCAAATTGTACTAGCGCATTTGTCCCAACCTTATGGTGCCGCATCATGACGCTGAGATGAAGAAGTTCTACCCCCTTCTCTGGGGGTTCGTAATGAGACACATTCACGTGTGGTGCATTGCAATAGCTAGAGAAATCCCCAGGCCAGTGTCTCGGGAAAGTCGGTGAAGCAAGGGATAGATGTGCGCCGAGCAAGAAAGAGGTAAGGATCACTGGAAAGGCAGGCATAATTGTACAGCTGTATGCGTGCGAATGCCTTACTGGGGAAATCTAACAGGCAGTCATCTCGTTCATTTCAAGTTCATTTTATAGTCGAGCTACGCGTCTTAGCAAGCGTTTCGGTGAGTAGATAATCTTGTAGATAATTATTCGGGTCGGAGAAGAAAATGCTCCTGGTCACTAATTGGTCATTTCAGATGTACTGTAGAAAGCGGCGACGCACCTCATACAATTGCTAAGCTGCGACGGGATTACTAGAGGCCCGAACTTGAATAGCTTGAATGTCGGCTCACCTGAATGGTAAGGTCACTGCAAGGGTCACTGTCAAAGTCTTCTAGCGTGTCATGAGATCCGAACAAGAGAGCCGGCTGAGTCTTGGGCTGAATTCCCTTCCATTTCTTCGCATAACTTACATGGTGCATCAGATGATCAGAATACTCCAATAGTACAGCATCGTCATCTGGCAGCTACAATGTATTTGATGTCGTACAAACGGAATCTAATATAAATGGGGCTTTGGGACACAAAAGACTGAAAAATAACCCTTATCATACATAAAATATTCCGACGTGGGAAGAACTAAGTTCCAGTCTTTTTTTTTTTACGACGACGGCAAGGGTGGTGGCAAAGTCACAGTTGCCACCACGGTTAAATATTTATGTTCAATCGGGTAAATCGACAGCAGACGATAGGACAAGTCTAGCGCTGAGTGTTGATTACCTGTAGGCTGTGGAAACGTACATTCAGTCATTCAGTTGGGGGCAATACGACTCGGAATACGAGCCCTTTAGTGATGACTCGGAATCGCGATGGACCGGTCACCGGTCACCAGTCACCGGATGACGAGGTTTGCCGCAGTAACGCTGGCACTCTCACATCATCGCTAGATTGGTTCACCGTTTCGGCCTGGATGACCTGACTCATACCTTGGATCGTACCCAGCCCCCGAAGGGACACACCTAGTCTAGGAGGGTGGCAGAACTGTCTTTGCCGAGTCGCCTCTCCGCCCAACTCAGCACTCACACAACTCATCGACTTTGCCGCTATCGTACTCTCCACCGGTCTGCTTCGAATTCAATATCGGCTTCGCGAGTTGATCGATCGTTCCTCCATGACCGCGTGAGCAGCCAGGCGCTTATTCTCTGGTCATTTGACCAGGGCTTGTGATGTTCTGCGTAAAACAGCGATGCTTCGGGACGCCTACATGTGGTCTCTGTTGATCAGAGCTTATTCGGTTATACTCATCCGTGATAAATTGTGAATGCAGGGTGGATACAATGACCCGTCTGATCGCACCGATTTGGGGGACGGCGCCGGCTACTACCAGCGGGCGAATTGTTAACCACGTGTCCAAAACAGCATGCTGCTTTAGAATGCGTCAACGACGTGGATCGACGATGCTGCGCAGCTTCCTCGTGGCACTTCTGGATGCGCCGATACTCACCGGTACTCACCGACCACCGACTCGGGGAACGCGAGGTGATTCCCGAACATGTTGCATAAATAATGCCGAAGAAGCATGATCAGTTGCAGCCTAAAAATCTGTACATCCACGCAGTACTGTTGCTCAAACCATAAATATCCACATCAGGTGCAATCATTTCACAGGATGTACAGCAGTTACCTGGAAACCGATCGCACGCGCATAGGAGCTCATATCACGCAAAATCTATGAAGCGTTATCCGAGGCCCAAAAACGAGGTGCAGGCTCACTGAGGAATGTGCACCCCAAGTGGATCAATGAGGAGAACAAGTCGTCACATTCCATGTGTAATTTTGGGGTGATATCAAGCCGACTCGCAGGTATCAGTGCAGCCAACTGAGAGCATACTACCTGATGATCGCTTTGCGTGCACGAAACCCTGATTACCATTTGTTGGGATACAACCTGGAACGGACAACCAATGCGGACAACCCGAGCTTGAACCCGATCCTAGACCTAGTTAATTCGTATGTTACTGTATAAATGTCGGTGGTTGCCTACGAATAAATTGGAATAATACTTGAGGACTCCGAGATAGTAGGAGCATACGCTCTACTCCGGACAAACTATAGTTCCAAGGAAACAGGGCGGAAACTAACCAGACCGGTCAATCTACCAGTGATTCTTCTTCGTCACATGCGTCTATTTATTGGCGGAGACCACATGATAGAGGTCACCCGCCGTACCGCGCTTCGCAAGTTTCACACGCTACCGTCCGCGCCAAGTTTGTCTTTGTGCCTCCTACTGAATCTTGCGAACTGAGAACTGGTCAGGACATACCCCCTGAAGGATCTAGAGGTGGGTGAGGTGAGGAAGGCTTGAGGTTACTTTGAGGACCAGCAGATTTTCAAAGCAAGCTACATCACATACGACCAGTCTCCGCACGCAGCTAAGTTAACTTCAAGCATGGAAGGCGGGAGATCCCTCGAAACGTGACCACTCTAGGAGCCGCGCAAAAATGAAATTTATCCGTCTAGCGAAATTGGTCCACCGTTGAGCAAATCATGGACGTGTTCCATGGCTTCGTCGTGCGAGGAAAAGTGCTCTTCCCATTACGTCGTTGTTCCGGTTTCAATACCGACCCGCCTGGCCTAGACCGAATGACACGGAACCCAAATACAGTATCATAAGGTAAGGTCCGTCAGATATATGAGTATCATTACTTGCCCTCCCCGCTCCAGCAGCGACTCGGAAGGCGCACTTGATGATGGCGTGCCCATATAGCTTTCTCACCAAGAGGCAACAAACAACTGTGTCACCATACGCTGCACGTGGGTTCACTCTCCCGGGCCTTGCTTGGATCGGCAATAAATAATACAGTACCCCACTGCACCGGCTGCACCTTCCCTGCGAGGACTCGCACATTATCAATTGTTGGGCTCTGTGGAGTCACTTTCTAAGGTTAATGACACAGTGCGCAACGAGTGTGTAGAGCTACTGGCCGTAGAAGCCAGCTCTGGTCAAAATCAGGGAAACACTCAGGTCAAGCACAGGGACGCAGAACAAGATATGAACGCGAGGGCTCTAGAAGTCCTAAGAAGGAAAAGCGAAGCTACTAGACGAGGACAGGAACTATCGTCTTATCTGGGGGTTCAGGCAGTTCGAGCCATTCGGGTCGCGACCTGTACCCGATAAAGAAGAGGGCCGATCGTGGATGGGGCGAACACATAACCTAATCCCCGCCGATGGTAACTGAACTGGTACACGATGCCATGAAATATGAGATCGGGGGGTGAGGGGCTCAGAGGGCAGACAAATTACTAGTTGTAGACGTAGCGTGCCGTGACGCGTGACGTGTATTACTGTAATGACGCCGTGCCGACAGATTTCAGTCCCAGGATTGTCCTGGAAGGTACGTGGACGTCAGGCATGCAGGGGATCAGGATCACTGACAGGGGGAGTGCAGCACTTTTGCAGGGGTCTTGTTTAGGGATAGTGTCGGATACCGTTACTGTAACCCCAAATCCTAGGACAGACGTCAAGACAGACGTCGACAAGAGCTACGAAAGATAAGAAGGCGTAACTTGTGAACCCAGCGGTCAATTGGTCAATAGTTGGGTAATATTGTCCTATAATATATATGTAAACCCTGCCGATGGGAGTTGCGTCGGGAACGTGTCGTAAAATATATGTAGCCACAGAAAAATTTCAACAAGAATGAGGTCCGTTCCCACGGTGGCGTCCAGGATACCAGGAACGCCCGGACCCTTGCTCGAACCCGCCAGCGAACACTTGAACGAGTCTCTGTATACCCACTCTCTCAGTCTGGTATTATCATGCTAGTTTCACAGATAAAGACACGTTTTTGCCCTATCATAAGACTCGTACACGGGGACATCACCGCAATTCTGACAATGGGCAGAAGAATATGGCATACTTCCGGGCGCTCTGTGCGGATGATAAACTCGAGGCAGCAGGGCGAGATCTCCGATTCCTCTCAGCTACTGAAATAACGACCAAAAGGAGCTACCGAAGTCCTTAGAGAAGTGGTACAAACATCTCAAGAGCAAACTCTCCTCACTCGCATTCCCATGCTCTATCCCAAAAGGTTGCCCCTTCCACCCCGTCTACCACCACCCTACTTTGGCCCCCATCCAAAGGTCCAGGTGCCCCCTCCCTATTCCATCCTTCGCCCTTGACTTGTCCTTCTGCCACCTTAGCGCCCGGTAGACCCCTCAGATATGTCCTATTGGTCACACTCAACTCAGCCAGAATCATGGGTAGACACCATTGAAGCTCGAGTTCCTGCGAGTAGGTCTCAATTCCCGTCTCACTTTACTGGTTCTCTTTCCCCGTCCCATTCCCCGTCCCATTCCTTCGCCCAGGCCTCGTCTTCCTCCCATTCCCTTTATATCCCCCCATTCCCGCCACCTCCACCACCTCCGCTACCTCCAGTCTCCACTTTCTCATTGCCGACTCGCGCTCCGTCTCTAAACCTCAGCGTCTCCAAGTCTCGTTCTGGGTTCCCGTTTTCCGCGTCCAAGATATCCAAAGCGACCCGTAGTGCCACGGCATGGTTTGCAGAGCACGCGGCCCGGAAAGGCTCCGCCGAATCAATATATGGGGACAAGAAAAAGAAACCACGAACTGCTGAATTGGAGGTCATCCCGATGACCACAAAGATAAGGACAGAAGAAGATCCCCGCATAGCCGTAATACGAGCAAGAGCCAGTGAAGCGGTCAAATCGCGCATACAATTGTTGCTCTCGCACGATTTCCCTGACGATGAGTACGACACTGTCCTTAAGGAGTGTGACCAAATTTGCGCGAATGGAGGTCTAGACCTCTCTGTCGTCTTACAGGAACCACTCATCGACGGGAGACCCCCGGTTTATTGGGCCATCCTCAACAGACATGTAACGACCTCGCGGAACAGTGACGCGGCTTTGCATGCCCTCGTTCTCTCACTTTTGGGCACTGGTCAACCTCTTAAAGAGACTACCATCACTTCGATTCGCCTTGCGTGCATGGTGACGTCGAACAATACCCTCTTGCAGCATTTGTTCTGGCACTTTCCAGCGCTCTCGCCACTCTCCCGGAGTGACGCCATGCTCTTAAGCTCCGTGGGCGGAGGGGACGTCGTAGACGTGGACGAGGCGCAAGATGGCACAGGAACATTCGTCGCACGGATCCAAATTCGGCGATTCCGGCTGCGCATGCGCGTGTCCAAGCTCGTCAAAGTCGAGTTCGTCACGTCTGGTAGGCCCACCGAAACTTTCGTTCGAGTAGCGCCTAAGTTTACTCGACGTAGATCGGATCTGGACGGTTACATTTGCCGTCAGTTCCCAAAACGCGGCGATTCGGTCCGAAAGCCGATGGTTGCTCTCGTTTGGGTTAGGCGATCACTCCACGTCTACCTGGGTGGACGGGGACTTTCTCGTCTTGAGACGCTTGCCATCATCTATCGAAAGCGGTGATGCCTACGAACGTATCTTCTCCCTCCCTCTTGGCTATAATCCCCGCCAGCTCCAACCTGGGCCCGAAAGTGCGATCAAGATGCGCTTAGATGACGGGCCCCTGGGACCTCATTTGCTGAATGAGTGCGTTAAAACACATTTGTCCTACCCTTTCTACCTGTTGACTCCTCGCTCTACAGGTCACTGGCACTTGTTGACCGCGATGGAACGCTGCATGCCCAATTTAATGTCAGGCTTGCTCAAACTCAGTTTTCGACTCTACCCCCTTCCAGCAGTTTTTCTGACGGCGCAAGTATAATATCTACGGTGCGGGACACCAGATCAATAAGCACACGACAATCAAAACCGGCGCCGGCACGTTCTCTAATATTTAAATCTCGGGACAAGCGGAATCGTAAGGTTCCAGACAGCGAAAAGAAAGTTTATACGAGCCTACGTAGGGGCGGCCGCTAGACAGCAGGGCTTAATTTTGTGATTCGATGGTTGTTATCTTAGTGCGTTCCACTACATTGTAACTTAGCTACAAAGGCACCACCTCAGTGGCCTGTATTGATCGGCGTTTCTCCATCTCATTTGCTTAAACGACCATACTCAGCCGGATCGCTTCTTGGATTCCGCGGATTCCGAGGAAATGCATGGGTATAGGGCGCAACAGCGTTCTCCTGTCGGCCCCGAGAGTATTGACAATACTCACGCAACTCATCATCATCTTGCAGCGCTTTCTTTGTCACCACCAGACTTGTTACCCAGCCTACACTAAGCCCCAATGTCGTCCTTGCGCCTCGATCCTCTGCGTACAACTGGAACACCTCGGCTCGATCATGTTGCCAGGGATGCATTTGTTTGACCATGAGTAACCGGGACCAGGGCATATTCACGACAAGAGCACTCCTACGGGCCGCGCTGCACGGTACGGGTGAAGCTATGATCGCCAAACCCTTCTCGCATCATCTTCCATGACACTCGCTAATACCATAATTAGATCCCATTCAGATTCGCTCGTCTATGGCCGTTGGGTGACGACAGGTGCGGGAGTTGAGTCGAAGGCCATCCGGTCAGACGGCTGTAGGGGCGAGGTACTATCCGCGGCTATTCCTCACAAGCGCTGGCAGGAACACGAGAGATTGGGCCTCGATTAGTAGGACTGACCCGTTGTTCGTTTTACTCTTGCTCCACCGCAACGAAATGTGGCCGTGATTTTCAGTCGATCATCTCTTCTAGTTTGCTGTATGAAGTCGTCCCTGCTCTGGTAGCATATGTATCTGTATTTGCGCCCAACAATAACGCGCCGCCGCTCACGTTCTGATCACGGATTCGGAAGACGCGAAGTGGTTCTCGAAAATACGCGAGCGAGCGCACATCGCCTAAGAGCGAGTCTTACGATCATGCACACTTAGGTGCTCGATTATATACACCCAGGAGTGGCCACTCGTACTCAAAGCTCTCCACCGCGAAGTTGTGCCCCGCACTTCTCTACTGGGTTCGCACGAGTGGCTTGACCGTAAACACCTGGTGGGGCTTGCCAGGGCAGCCGAGCGCCGCTCACATTTTTGCTCCATTAGCACTGATCGACGCGCTCGCGGCGCCACGACGACGTGGGGAGCGCACCTCGAGCCCTCTCTCCGGGCGCGGCGACGGTACGGCGACCCCACAGCAGAGCCCGTAGATATGAGTGAGGGAAAGACGCGGCAAGGCCATGTAATAAGCTGACTGAGCAAAGCATAGGCCTTCAGAGTAGATTGAAATGTGGAGATCTCCTAGAGGCGTGGACACCGAGAATTCAAGCCGAAAGCTACTTCCAGTTACGGTGGGGTGCACCTCGCGAGCGATTACGTGAAGTATATCATATTTGCCAATCCATGAAAGCAAGAATCAAAGTGTGCCTGCGCGTCAGCCTCATCCGCATTACGTCCTTTGGATCCTATGAACAACTTCGGCGCACACATCCTGGGTCAGGGTCAGGTCAGACCTTGGGTCAGACGCGACATCTCACCCCGGATCGCCAAGCGAGTCGCATTGTAGGGGACTAGAGGGGACTCACCCTCAAACCAAACGGAAATGTTTTCGCCAAGGCCGGAGAAGTCTCGGGCGACGTGTAGCGGTATCACTTTGCAAGCACAGACTGGAGAGCCACGCTGGAGATGCCTAGGTTTCTTTGAGCGTACCTAGGAGTTTTATTCCGTATACTGCCATGACTGCTTCGTTTGTACAGCAACTTGAATGTCTGATGGGCATTGGGCCTTGCAAGCGTCGTTGTCGACTTGGGGACGCATGGGTGGTTGGGAGTAGAGCGTGGGCCCCTATCTCCTTAGACAAGTTTCCGTTCCTTTGTCTGTTCTGGACTGAGTCCGCTGGCCAGCACACGGAGTCGGAGTCGGAGTCGCAGGTGCCGGTGAGAACGGCGCATGTGGAAGGTGTATCTACCAGTGGCTGCCGACCGCACGGCTGTGCTGGCATGGTTGGAATGGAACATGGGGGATCGGATCGATTCGGATGCGCTCAGATCCTATGAACGTTCGGTGTATATTTGGTTGTGGACTGCATAGCGCTGCGCATATGCACTTCCGGCTCGGGTTCATCCCTGCTATTCAGTCCCTAGCCCAACTTTTGAAGGCGAAATTGTTCAGTCTCGGACTTTGTAAACAAAAGTATATCGTCGCAATAGTTCTATCTAGGTGTTAGTACAAATACTCCAACCAAGGTGGTATTTACCACACGTGTGTCGGCTGAATCGACCGAATGCCGAGGACGCAAGCCCTCTCTCAAGGTCGCTATTCTAGCCTCCCTCCAACCAACCAGATTACCACCTCTCAAAGATCTCAATGCTGGTGCCCGTGACGCCCCATGGTCGCGTAATACTGCAGGCCTATATACATATTGTACTTGGCCTCACAAACACCATACAAGACGCGGGCAAACAAGCGGGCAAATGATAATAGAGCTTGAGATTGCCGCTGGACCCTTGGGAGGAAGGGGGATGGCATGATATGTGGGCTCTCCTCAAAATTACCATGATGTGCATCAACTCTGCTGTCGAACCTCCAACTTGCTTTGGTAGTTATCACCCTAGCAGTTCTTAATGGTGGACCTTGGCATGAGTCGCCAGTGAGCCGAGAATGAAGATAACTCATTTGATCAGATCAACAAAAAGTCTAATTGCCATTTTGTCGGGCCCTTGTTATTTTTTTTTTACCGGGAAGGAATAATGCTCGCTCACTGTTGTTCTTAGTATGCTAAGGCTCGAGTGCCAACCTATGACGTGGAGCAAGCCAGACGCGGGCGGTCTCTCTCTCATATCACATTCCCAGAACATGAGATTACCACCACCCAGAACTAGCTCGAAAAGTTGCAGTCACCTTCAGATACAGGCGAAGAAGCGATCAAGGCCGTCAAGAGGAAGATTCTCAATATCGGCAGTTCCCAGTTGCTTGCGCAGAGGTCAAAAGTCGATGGCCTGAAGCTACACATCGACATCACAAATGAAGGCATCACCAAAGCAGAGGTGGCGATGGCTAAAGCCGAGAAAGACTTGGTCGGCTCCATTGCCAGCTTGCGAGGCGTCGACGATCTCGGGAGAGGTAAGCATTCAAGCAAAGGTTGAAGCTGAAGAAGGACGACTCGGAGAACTTGACGGTGGAGCTGGACGAAAAGACGAAGAGCGTGGAGCGGGAAGGAGCGGCGCGCGACGGGGTCGTCGCAGCTTGCAGGAGCTCGCACGGCGACTCGGAGGCGTAGATCGTGTTGAATTCCATGTATAGTATGTATCTTTCCCGCACCTTCGTGCTAATGTAGGTGAGAACGACATTTTCCCGACACTAAGACGAAAAGCACAACGGTTTGATGGTTTGATCAATTTGATAAGACAAGGAAAACTACTGTGAACTGACCGCGGCTGTACGCAGCACCCTCGAGATGTGCGGGAAGCTCGACAGCACGACAGCCGACGAGCTTCTTCCTACACGATCTGCGCGTACTCGCGCGACGCCAGGCACGAGCCTCGGACTCCAGCACCCATCACGACCATGGTTTGTCGATCCCTGTTGCCGTCCGTGTCTGGGGCCGCGGGGTCCCGAGCGTGAGGACGGGAATACCGTCCATACGAGGGCGGGTGCAATGGAGAGTGTGAGCGACGATCCCGTCCAACCTAGTCGGAGCGGTGGAGGGTGGGCGAGGCGAGGGGGGAAACTCCCGCCGACACCAACGGCGAGGAAGAGGAGGGGAGGCAGGGGCGTGAGGGACTCGGTCCTGGGACAAAAAAAGAGGTTAAAACTTCGGATGAAGGGAAACGCGGAGGTCCAAGGCAGTAGTGGCGGTGGGCCAGACCCTCTGGGCTTCCCTGAGGTCAGACGGTGGAGGGCTCGTGGCTATCCCATGACATAGGAAGGGATGCATTGAGGCCCAAGGCTCCCCGGAGGGAGAGAGACGCCGACGTTGAGGGAACGGAATATGGTGGCCATCGAAGGTGACGGCGAGTCAGCGACGAAGGGGAGGAGAGGGACCCAAACGACACCGCTGAATCGACTCGCCGCCAACGAAACCGTGACGTGAATACTGTACTCACACACCGACAATAAGATGCCCATAGACACTGCTTTCCCTTTCCGATATCTTTCACTGAATACATTCGGTTATCGATTCTGTCCTGGTTTGAGTTAGTGTTCCTTCAAAGCGTCGAGGTTCCATTTGGTCGCGACAACACTGGGGTTGAAGAAGGCCAGTTCGACTCTCTGCACCGCATTTTAAGTCTTCACCCAGTGAGTTTCTCGTTCTCTTCCCCCAGTGTCTAGAACGACCACGTTATCTCTGCCCTTGTAGCCATGTCCACCACCGAGGACAGCGACTCGACGGGCGAAGGAGGGGCCAGAACGGAAGAAGTCCCTACTCCGTACCCTCCTTCACCCGTCGAGGCCGAGTACTGCTTCTATGGCCTATACTCTAATCCCCGTCTCATCGCTCGCTCGAGCATCGACACCTGGATCGAGCCGCGAGGCGCGGAAGCATACCTTACTCCCAAAGTGTTTAGTCCTCTCGGCCCCGACCACCCTCATGCAGCCGCCTAGGAGACTCAACGCCAGCAGACGCCTCCACTGCGGGACAGGATTGCGGGACATCGCATGCTCACGACACTTGGACACGCTGTCGGTGACTCCGACGGCAGGCTTGAATTGGAAGGATCGAAGGGCTTGACAGGGCGTGGTCGAGAGCCTGAGGATGCAGCCACGTGCTGGCTGCGCGGTCGAGAAAGGGGCGGGGAAGGTGAGGTACATTCCGCTACGCGTCAGCGATATGGAGCAAGGTTGACAGTTTTGTTTGCAGCCCTTCTGCACGAACAGCAGCACGCCGTACAGTTAGGACGCCCTGGTGCCGGCCACGAAGACGCGCTATTCCAGCCTCCCCCACCATTCAGATTACCACCTCAAGACCTCAAAGGCCTCAACACTGGTGCCCGTGACGCCCCATGGCCGCGCAACACCGCATTCCATATACGCATCGTACAAGGCCTCACAAACACCATACAAGACGTGGGCAAATGGTAATAGAGGTCGAGATTGACTCACCATGTCGTCCGCTCATCCGAATTCTGGGCCGATGCACCCTTGGGAGGAAGGAGGATGGGATGGGATATGTGGGCTCTCCTCAAATTTACCATGATATGCGTCAACTCAACTCTGCTGTCGAACCTCCCACTTGCCTTGCTAGCTGATAGCTTCCCCAAAGCTAAGTCCAACCTCCCGCGCGCACTCCTCGCCGCGACCCCGTACACGCCGACCTCCACACGCGCTCTTAGAGCTCGGGTCAGTCCGCGGCTCGCTACACATAATACCAGGGGTTTGACATAAGTTAGTCAGAGTTATGGCTCCGTCACGATCTTTTACCTATGTGAACGTGGGGAATACCAAAGGTGCGATCGGAATTGTCGCAATGCATAACGGCCCTAGCTCGCAGAAACCCCTGGTCCTCTTGACCCATGATCATGATCTGTGAGGTCTCGTGTTGTTTCTTTGATCGAAGTTGACTTTTTGTTCCGCCAACCGAGAGCGACGGTTGTACGCGCACTTCACTCGATGCTCGCTTTGTCTTCCGCAGGTTGAACACTCTACACTGCGCCGCCAACTTCGGGGGGTGTTGAAATCTGCGCCGCACGCACTTTGGGCGACCGTCTCCATTTTGTGCGAGGCTCCTGTATGACCCGGCGGCGGACTCCAATGCCCTCTGGGAGGGAAAAGGAAGGCGTGCGAGGAAACTTGGACCATAAGAAAGGCCACGAGCACTTTTGACAATGCGAGCGCAGGGGCTTGGTTATTGACGATCCCTTCAACGAATCTCAGCTGCACATGGTCCTTGACTTCACAGATCCATTGATAGACGATTTTGCGTCCAGGTTCCTAGACAGTGCGTACGACCACATAACCGCTCAGCCCTTCTCTGACAGGAGGATAGGATGTGAGGCACGATCAATGTGTACGACGGCGCGCTTACACACACTCCGCATACCTCGCAGAGCGACGCATGGCCTAGGAGCGTGTGCAAAATCACGGGCTAGATGTCCCGCACGTAGCCACTAGCACCGCTGAGCGATCAGTGGTCGTTGAGAGCGAGACGCAGCGACGCTGGAACCGGCAAACGCGACACTAAGGCACCTTCTCGGTGCGCGATCCTTCAAGGTACGTGGTGGCGCACTTGTATTGTAAACAGCCCGCGGGACGAGTTGAGGTGGTGCGCTCGCTCTTGGATGCGCTGACCCTGAATTGGCGGCGATCAGCACGCCCAATGAGCGCGCGACAGGGTACGTGGATCATCGCTAGCCCTTCCTCGTGTGATAGACGCTCAAGCACGTGATGTATGGTAAGCGCTCGAAGACGTGCGAACGACAGGATTTGGAACATCAATAGCATGGTCAGGGCCAAGCAGGAGGACACCCTTCTTGGGCAGATGGAGCGTACGTGATTGATCACGCGATCACGATACACTCTGAAGGACCCACGCTTTCGCCTTGGCATGTCCTTGCCGGTGATAAAACCAGTTCGGACGTGGTGGAAGCGTGCTAGCGTGGGGCAAAAAGAAAAGAAAAAAGACTCTCTTGGGTCCGTAACTATTGGGAGCACATGGAAGTGAGAAAGAGAAATAAGTGTCTGGGTCTTGCGCTCCAGGTAGGAGTACTACTTTTGTCACCTTGGTTCTTTGTTGATGCACTGCCGGTGAGGCCGATGGTATGGTTGGCTACTCTCAACCGTGCGTCTGGAGCCCAAATAGATGCATATTGCAGGATGTCTGGGCACTAGACCCCACCCTTTCCTCCGAACAGGTCCAGTGTATCGAGGCGCAGAGCCTTTAATTTCGACCTCGGCTTCCCGCGTCAAAATATCACGTGTATTACTTGCCTATACCCCCGTCAGACAAGCGAACAGGGGTATGGTCTGGTGAGTAGAGCTCAAGTATCGAATTGTTACGACGTAGCACCATCCTTGACCGAAGAGCCTTGATAGGAGCGATTTATGTTCAACGTTACGGTAAACGAGTGAGGGTGTGAAACGCACCATGACTAGCCATTTCCGATAATGTGGGAGAATGTGCGGCGGAGAAACCCACCAGTGCAATGATTGATCTGTGTGCATCTTCTGAGATGCAGAAGGAGACACATATGGGAAGAAACAAGGGGGTATTTGCGCCGTGAATGCGGAGATTATCTGTTCGTGATGGGCGCTATGTAGGTATCGCCTATTGGTCGTGAGTACCCCACTAACTGGACTTCCACGTTTCAGTACCATTGCGTAGCAGAAGGATTAGCAGTCGAGCTAAGCACTTCCGGGCTTCGAATCCACCCTCAAGACACCGATGGAAAGACTATAAATGAACACCGTCATTGGTGTGACACCTTGAACGAAGGAACAGGTGGTAGTGGTACACGAGGGCACAGAGTATAGCATCCTCTTCATGCATCTGGAACTGGTATCTGTAGTACCAGGCGATGTAACACGCCATATATAAGCAACCCCATGCCCGGTGGTTTGTTTCGCTGGGGTGTGGAGACTCGGATGCGGGTTAAGCAGATATCATCAAGAGACCGAGATCAGAGTCTTGATTAGGAACAATGTATCCATACAGTCACTTCGGTCCCTGGACCGTAGTCGGTGTCATAAGCTTTACCCATCGTAGAGAATTCGATTCTCTACCTGCCATGCTCCACGAGAGGCTGATAAGCATTGCTCCCGCGTGTGCTGAGCAGACAACAGCACAGCTCGTGACACAACCATTTCGGTGTTAATGCGCAGCTGGTGTGCGAAATTGACGACTGTCTCAGTACCTCCCGCCAGCGGGAGTTGCGTCGCCAACGTATTCAAGACAGTAGTGCATTTTGTGGCGTCCAAAGGCAAGCGAACGGGACAAGCAGAGAGGATGATCGAGAAATTTTGGCCACCGGGACAGCTGTCGGAGTTCCCGCGGTTGGTGGAGGCAAGGACCCGGATAACGATTGCCTCCGCTCGCGAACAGAAGCAACTCTATTTCCACTCTAGCATCATCGTGCGAGCCCAGCCGGTAATTTGACTTTTGATGAAGCGATGTGCTTGCCTCTAAACAAGGCTCGTGGCAGCGGCAAGGGGACGCTCATCGCCTCGATTCTGACTTGGGCGTCGTGCGGTGGCGTCTAAACAAGTCTAGACACCCCCCTTGGCGAGATATAAACCCACGACCAGAGGCCGCTCGATGGATCTCCGATTCTTCTCAATTACCAAGTTGCAACTTGGAACTAATGTCGATGCATCATGAACAAGACCTCCCCATGCCCCATCGACCACCCTCTGCTCCGCCTCCCTACACTTATCCCCCAACATCTTCCAACGGTCCTGGTGCCCACACCGAATCACATCGACCGTCCTCGCCTCTTCACTTTGCCACGGTAGTCCACCCTCGGGTGCCAGGTCCCTCAAAATCGCCACGTCGGCCACTACCACCTCTACCAGAGTTCAGGGTCGACCCCCCCAACCGTTCAGTCGCGAATCTGTCCCTTGCGAGCGTGTCTCGGCCATCACTTCGGGTTTCAACTTCGTCGTCGTCTTCCTTACTCAAACCCTCTGCTTCCTCAGCCCCTTTACCGTCCTCGCCTCCCCTGGTCACTCCCGTCTCACCGCCAGTCCCCTCCTCATCTTCAAGCACCCGCCCCCCCAGACACCGTTCATTGATTCCCCTGTTCTCCCTTCTTCGGCCATCCCGACACCGTTTTCCCACGAAGCAGATCGCGGAACGTGAAGCCCAGGCTCCGCCGACCGATGCGAGGCTCCAAGCCGAAGAAGCTAAACGTACTGCGGAGTTGGAGGCGGTTAAGAGAGCCGCTACGGAAGAACACGCTCGCCTGGCCGCGACGCAATCGAATGCCAAAGAGGCGATCAGATCGAACGTGCGGTCCTTGTTGTTGCGTCATCTCCCCTCTGACGAGGACTACGATCCTATCTTCAAAAAATGCGCCGAAATCTGCGAAAGTGGTGGTCTCAACCTCTCCGAAGTCTTACAGGAACCACTCATTGACGGGAAGCCCCCCGTGTATTGGGCCATCCTCAACGGACCCTCGACGTCCTTGCAGGGCAGTGACGCGGCTTTTGATACCCTCGTTGTTGCCCTTTTGGGCGCCTGCCAGTCTCTCAAAGAAACTACCATTACTTCTGTCCGCCTTGCATGCATGTTGACGTCGAACAATGTCCTCTTGCAACATTTGTTCCGGCGCTTCCCAGCTCTCTCCCCACTCACCCAGGGTGACGCCATTCTCTTAAGCTCCGCAGGCGGAGGGGACGTCGCAGACGTGGACGAGAAGCAAGACGGCTCAGGAACATTCGTCGCACGGATCCAAGTTCGGCGATTCCGGCTGCGCATGCGCGTGTCCAAGCTCATCAGAATCGAGTTCGTCACATCTGGTAGGCTCCCCACCTACGCTTTCGCCCGAGCAGCATCTGAATTTACTCGACTTAGATCGAATTTGGACGATCACATTCTCCGTACGCCCAGAAAACGTCGCAGAAGGTCGGTCCGAGAACAGGTGGTTGCTGTCCCTTGGGCTGGCCGATCACTCTATGCCTGCCTGGGTGGACGCGGACCTTGTCGTCTCGGGAAGCCCGCCACCTACCAACGAAGCCGATGACCGTGAACCCACATTTACCATCCCTTTATGCTGTAATGTATGCGAGCTCAAACCGGGGTCTGAAAGTGCGATCAGGATTCGATTAGACGACGGGCCCTTGCGCCCTCATTTATTCAATGAGTGCGTTCATTTTTCCTTTTTTTTTTTTTTTTTTTTTTTCGTTTTACTGACGTTGATGCCTCATTCCTAAGGTCGCAGGCACTGGTTGATTCCGATGGAACACTCCACGCCCAGTTCACTGCCAGGCTAACACGACCGCCGCGTACATTCCTGTCTCCCAGCAGCATCGATTTTTCTGATACGGCGAGTCAAACGTCTTCAGCGCTGGACGCCATGACAACGACAACGAGCTCACGGTCAGAGCCACCACGCTCTCCGATCAGTGCACGCTCTACGATCAGTAGCATCCGAAAAAAGAGGCAAGCTCGGGACGGTCCACAGCCAGTTTATGCAACTTTACGCAGGAGCGGCCGCTAGACCGGATCCTCGTGATTTTTCACGGTTGTCGTCTTGGGGACTCAGCTGGCGGAGCTCCTCCTATAACTACACGGACACTACCCCAGTAACCAGTAGTTTTTGATCGGTCTGTCTACATTCCAATTGTGCAAGCGAGCACGCTCGGCCAACAGAACTGCATACCCTATGATACCTAGCCCCGGTCCAAGGTCGCGATGGTGACAGACCGCCCCCCACCCCCACACCCCCTTTTGCTTGCGCCAACCCTCATAATCCCCTGGCAATGTACTGTATTAATTATACCATCGGTTGACATTGAGTCACTGATTCCGTAGCTTTTTAAGTCCCAAAATAATACCCAATCCCATCATCCATACTACGATGAAAGCGGGGGAATCGCATTCTGTCCTTCTGATGAGCTGTGCTGAGAAAAATACGCCGGTGATAAGGCGGACACCCCCTGCATAGCCCGGGGACCAGGAACCCAGAAACCTACTTATTAGCCCTCGCGCCGCAATCAACCCCGATCGGGCACGCCTTGAAAATGGACGTACACGAGTACAGGGGTTGGACTTTGTCGCCATCGAGCTGGATAGCCGATCGAGTTTTACAATGATTCCCCGTGCAGTCGCACGTAGAGATGTGCGGTGTTTCCATACGCCACCCGAAGCCTGACATGCTATGGGCGCAGCTGTAAGTAAGTGCCTTGCGAGCGCGAGTTATGATAAGCTGGAGAGGCACAACGCCGGTTGGAATCTTGGCGTTGGCGTTACAGTATCTCCGGAAGCTGGGGAAAATGCAAATAGAGATAGGATCGGTCGGATCTGCAGCGCTGGGATGGACAATCAAACAAACTCGACCAGATTTGCTTTTGGACTCCGAAAACTCCCGGCGGGCTTGATGCGCACTCGACGCAGTCTCTGAGACGAGCATAGTCATCACCAGTTCTTATGACGATGGGAGTCCTTGGAGTGAGTCGCCAGAGATGAAGCTCGATGAAGACTGGTTTGATGAAATCAGAACAACGTCTAATTGCTTTTTTGTTGGGGCCTTATTTTTTATTTACCGCGAAGGAATACGGTAAGTCCCGTCACTCCGCTTACTTTCGCCAAGGGGCTCTATATTTTACGCAGCTACAAAGTCGAGTAAATCGTAAGAACGGACTAGCGAAGCGCTCCTGCCTTAACAGAGTTCTGTAGGTCAGATTTTACCGTTAGAATTATGAGACAGTGAGAGGTACTTCCAGGTTGTCTGATGATGTAATTAGTTCGCGTTTCCCGTTGTAGTCGAAATTCTCAATGAATTTTAATTTTTTGTTATGATCTCGTATCTATAGATCCTACTATACCTGATGTACTTTTTGGGCAGAAAGGACCACGAGAAGAGGGTGATCTGAAGCCATTTTTAAAATTTGCAACCATTTGGCATCCACCTAACACCGCTAGCTAGGTAAAACGAAAATATGGAGTTCAGTAGTTAGAACGTGAAGTAACTACATGAGTAAGGAATGTGTGCACACAAGCGAGAACGGTCAAAAGTGCGCTATGGATGTAAATATCCGTGTGATATCATCGTCACAATCGAGCGCAGCGCTCGATTATCAACACGATTATCAACAACACGCCTCAACTCCCGGCCCGCGAATCGGGCCGTGATAAACACGCGCGTCTACAGCCATTCATGGGTCAATGGAACATCAGGGTCAATGGACCAAACGACTCTGACAACTGCATTTTTGATCAAATCACTTCAGAATTCTTGTAATATCCAGTCTATAGCTCCTGTGAATGTCCCTTCAAATTTTTATGGAGGTGCAATGAGTGAATATCGCAGTAGACATATTTTTCGAAAGCATTAGGCAAAAACTGAAATTTGATGAGCAAAGACTGATGGGAAATGCTCATATTTTGGCCTAATTTTTGTGGCCATATACAAATTACATGCTATATAGTGAACTCCAGATAGTTATTTCAGAGGTAGGAATGTGGGGTTGCAGGATATCCGCTGAAGAACGCTGAACAGGTCAATCCATGAGTCACATCACGCCTGCCAGATTGGGAATTCAGTGTGCGGGCCAATGGCAGCAGTCGGTGCCTCTCCAAATTGGGAAACTGCCCGTACTGGACCCAGTTACAGCTGATAGGGACCCTTTTCACTGATCCCTCCATCGCACTGTTCAGTGCCACCTGATAACAATTCTGAAGTAACAATTTTGTAGCTTACTTGTACAGCTAAAGGTTTGTCTATTTGAATTGGCTGATCGACCATTTAAACAAGTTCCCGAAGGTCTGTACCCCCGAAATGGGATGTGCGTCATTCATCTGACACCAAAGGTGGACACGGCCCGACTCGGACACCAAATTAACATCCGGTTCCTCTCAAATTATCTGAGTTTGGTGCTTGCAACAACGCCGCCTTGGTGGCACGTAAACGTAAACCCTTGCAGTGACAACTTGAGAGAGGCCTTCGTAGACGCGGCGAGTGAAGTCGGAATCCACGCGAAGACCCACGCGAGAACACAAGTTGAGTTTGGAGAGGCGAAAGTGCGAGCGTTCGAGCGCACAAGGTACAGTACACGGAGGGCTTCGAGAACAAGCAGACGATGAGCCCGAAGTTGAAGGGGTAAAATTTATTACCACTAGCAGTACTATTTGTAAATATTAGTCCGAGGAAAATGAGGAAGTTCAAGCGCATTTATGGACGTACGCATGGTGGACTGCTCGTTATCTAGGAAGTAAGGTATATATAAAAAAGAGATGCAAAAGAGATGGCGCCTTGTATGGCGCCGAAAAGGAGGCAAGGAGGGAAGCGTCAATCGTAAATACATGCACAGCCTTGGCGGCGGTTGAACGTTGAAGTCAGATACAAGTGGATCTTCCTACGTCATTCGGACACCGCGCACTCGCGCTTGCTCCGTGGATGGAAGCATGGATGTATAAACAAAAAACAAGTGATCGATAAGGGTACCGGGGCAATAATCAAACGATATGAGCAATACGAATCACGTACTGTATGTGCAATCCTTGGGCGATGATGACTTTCCTGAACGGTCCGCATGGACCAACGGGGACGTGGCCCGTGGGCTTGGGCGGAGTTGGGGACGGGCACTTGGACGGGCATCCCCTTGGGAATCCCTCTTGGCATCCCTGCAAGTCATTTATACACCGTAGGACAATATTATGAGACCCTGTACCTCGGGCCCACTTCTCGGACTAAAGAATAGTGGCCACCCCAAATGTCGTAACTGGAGACCTCGAAGGGGGACCATTTCTTGGATCATTTTGACCAAGGTTTTGACCGTGACGGAAGGCTGCCGTGTTGGTTTTTGCCACAAAAATCAACGTGGGAGCCACTACCACGTTTGTCGAAGTTGCTCGTCTGGCATTGTGCCGTTCGGTAAGTCATACAGAAAGCGCTTCATCATACTAATGCTCCCGGTGAGGTTCGGTTGCGGTCGCACCCACAACAAGTGTGAGTATGGGTCGCACATCCTTCGGGGACTTCATTCGTCTGGAATGAAATTACCATATCCCCGCGAGTTTCGCACGTCTGAATCCATGACGCTTCTGTGCCTGCAGAGAGAACTTCTTACCTCCCACAACGTAAGTGGGCTTTTCTAGGTCCTTCGACTCGAAGACCCGTTGGGTAGTGATCCACGGAAATGGATATCCGAGTATTACTTAGTAACTCTCGCTCCTCGATTGGACCCAATACGTTATCGAGATCGTGAGTACGGTAAATGGGCAGATTTTACATGCGCGCACATGGCATCACGCATTCGCCCAAAGGGAAAAATCGATGTACTTGCGCACTATCACCGGGTTAGTTGAGGCCGAGGAAGAACCCTGCAGCTTGACAAGGTATCTGTTTGATTCGGAAGTAATAATACAGCGATCCCATCATTCCTTCGGTCTACGCACTGCAGTACTTGGCAGTGTAAACTTGTTAAACATAGTCCAGTCGACTTCGATTCCTCATGGAGGGAACACTTACCATACAAAGGTATTTGGATCTGACGGAGCGTAGCCAGTGCAACGGATAACGGATTCACACGGACCTCTTCCCGCGCTAGCCTAAAATGGAATTCGCCCGTACTGTCTCCCTCATCTGGATGTTCGCGACACATACACCGGATCGAATGGGACACATACAGAACCACCGAGGTCAAGCGGTCGACAATTTAGTTCGAGGCAGTTCTGGGCGGCTCAATCAATCCGCAGCGCTGATGCGGTGTCCCTATTTTGGGAAACAAGGTTTGTGAGCGCATTTGAGATGGATGCAGTGCTCAACCAAAAAGGGAGCGTGGCCCTGGGTCCCTCTGTGCAGACTTATCTACGACTGGTGTAGGAAAGGAACCATGCTTACTATACCTCGTGCCCAATTGCTGACACCACATATATATCGTGGACCATTACGACCTGTCATTCCCTACAAGACCGCAATTCTTTCTATTCCCCCACGATGTCGGTCTCCTCGATGCCCTCATACGCCCCACCTCCCTACACGGGCGGCCCCCCCAACGAACGCTCTTACGATGCAATGGAGCAACACCAGAGTAGTTCGCAGACACAGTCGTCAACCGCGCCCCGACCCCGCCCCATGCCTCCCATGCCTCTTCGCGTGGTAAATCTCGGCTCGCTATCAGAAATTCGACCCGGGCCTGACGAGGACCCTACGCGTTCCAGCGCTCTCAGTCCCCACTCTGAGATCCCACTCCGGCCCCAGCGGTCCACGTCCCCCCATTCATCCTCCTCACCTTCCCTGACATCTCCATCTGTGACTTCCCCTTCGTCTTCGCAATCACCCTCGCACGCATATCCCCCGCCATTGCCATACCCAACATCTCCCTCAAAAGGTCAGGCCTTCAAACGCCGCCTCAAGATTAACCCGCTTTCTGCGCTCCGGTTGTCCGGAGCGACCCGACGAGCGACCGCCCAGATTGCAGAGCATGCGGCGCGGCAAGCGGCGGAACATGCTAGATACGAGGCCGAGCTTGCCAAGCAACGCGAGGCTGCGGCGGAGGCTGCTAGGCGAGCTGCGGAAGAAGCTGCCAGGATCGAGGAGGAGAGAGCCATGCGCCTGGCCATGGCACAAGACGAAGCAAAGTCCCACGTCCAATCGTACCTGCAGTCATTTCTCTCAAGTGACCCGCCATCCGATGAGGAGCTCAGTACCGCTTTCTTGACATGCGCCGAGGCTTGCAAGGTGGTCGGCCTGGAATTCGCCGCAGTATTGCAGGAACCATTGATCGAGGAACACCCGCCGATCTATTGGGCCATCCTCAATCGGCCCACGGCGTATGGAACTGACAAAGCAGCGTATGACTCGTTTGTATTCGCTTTGCTGGGGGCCTCTGAGCCTATCAGCATGTCGACCTACGCCGCTGTCCGTCTCGCATGCACGACGGCTTCCGACAACACACTTCTCCAGCGCCTGTTCCGGCACGTCCCGGAACTCTCACCCTTATCGCCCAGCGACGCGATGCTGTTGGCTCCCCTGAACGAAACTGACCTTGTGGAAGTCATGGAGACCCGTGACGGCACCGGAACATTTATTGCACATATCAGAATTCTGAGGTTCCGACTACGTATGCGTGTATCCAAGTGCGTCGTCGTCGAGTTTGTCGCGTCAGGTGCGTACCTCTCGTGTACTCTAAGGGTATCCCCATACTTACTTTTTATGCAGAGAGGATTTGGGCCCTCAGATTTGCTGTGGTCGCCGAGACCTCCTCGATGGACGGTCGAACTGAGACCAAGTGGCTTCTGTCGCTCGAATTGGGAGAGCAATCGCAAGTGGTAGCTGTCGACGCGGACCTTTTCATCGAAGGGTCCACTTTGCAACCCTTGGATAGTCGTGACTTCGAGGACCCTCTTCTCTGCGTCTCATTTGGTTCCACCACCTCCGAGCTATGGCCAGGACGCGATAACGGAATCACCGTCCGACTGGATGACGGACCAATGGGTCCCCATTTACTCAATGAGTACGTCACGGTACTTGCTTCTTTGTGTCATTCGACTGACCGAGTTTTAATGCGTAGGTCGTCAGTCCTCGTTGATTCCAATGGGACGTTGTGCGCGCAGCTCAATGCGAGACTGGCTCGACCAGCGCTTCCCGCATTGGTCGAGGATACGTCGAGTACAATATCTCCACCACGATCATTAGAAACGCCCTTCTCTGAGATTTCGTATCCTTCATCTTCATCGACATCGATCAAATCCAAGAAGGCGAAGAAGCGACCCAAAGATCCGAAAGTCTATACGTCGTTGCGGAGAGGCGGCCGGTAGATCGAAGAAGGTGACCCCGATTTCTTCAAAACTGTAGGGCTAGACCGTGGGTTGTTTCGTTAGTTTCGTGGACAGTTCCATCCGAGGTTAACTTGGACCAGTTTGTTATCTGCCTTTTTTCCAAATGAGGCGTTCGTGCTTCAAGCCGTGGGCATTCAAATTTCTCAGGTCAAGGGGTAGTTCCGCATGACAGCAAATATGGTGCATTTATCTCCAAGTTCCGGAGGTGTGTCCCTGCGAGCTCGCGGCGTCATATTTCATTATTCCCCTGGCGTCGCGTAGCCGTCAAGTGGCGTCTCGGGTAGCCGGATCGTTGGTTTTTGACGAATTGACTGTCTGGACCCTTTCGTCGCACTGCCTATCCATCAAATTACTTGCACACGAGGATCGTCCAAGCAGTCACCGGCGGAGTTATCTGAGTCGGGCGACACGAATGGTTTTGCCACGTTCGGGTCCCATGAGAGTATTCTCGGACCTGGTTTTGGCCCCCAGTCATTTATCCCCAAACTTGGTTATCTGCGTTATCAATGTATTCGTGCCTTATGTCATGGCAGTTTTGGGCGCTCGAACACTGGCTGCTCTACCAATACAGTATCTGCGTTACTGGATCAATTCCTCCGTCGTTGGTTATTCTTTTATTGGTTCTGACGTGCGTGGGTCCAAGGTCCTTGGCGCGAACATTCAAGCGAGCATTAAGGCTGCAGCACGCTATGGCGTATATGGGGAACGGCGCTTAGCCGATGCATACCGATCAGGGTCCAAGTATGTACGTAAATATTGCCGTTCCTGACTGTACTGTACGTCCACTGTAGGGAGATATGTATTGTATGACAGCCTTAATTGGATTGCTGGTATTAAGTAGTAATTGTTTGGATGGTTGTATACACAGTACTGTCTACCCAGGCACGAGTTTCTTGGGTTGTGAGCATGAATGGAAAATATGGGGCCAGAGATGCCCATACCACCTACGTTCTTCTATCGTTCTCGTCAACTCATCTTCCCGACGTCAGTCTTTACTCTCCTCTCGTCTGTAGCTTTCGCGGACCGGACCACCAGTCTCGCCAGTTGCTCCGGTTCACACAACACAGCCTACCTGCTTCGATTCCTAGGGGTCGGACCGAAGCGCTTCTCCTCATGTTCCTCCTCCCCTAATTGCCACATACTTATTTGGCGCCGCCACCACCTCCCCGTGCCCTGGCCGCTCGTGCATCACCGCTTGGTCTGATATGACTCGCATTCGGGCTATCTAAAGCAACCCGAAATGTGGCGACGAGGGCTGTGGAGCTAGTAGGCTGCACGGCAAGTCGCAGAACTGAGCACGATCGGAAAGCCATTGCACAGGAAAGAAATGGAGGGGGCAGTGCGTGACTGGGGCGACGCGCTTGCTGCTTTCCATTGAGAACGACCGCGCCTCGGGGCGAGCAAAGCAGCTGCCTGCGCGAAGACGTCAACTTTTTTTGCTTCGTTTCCTTTCGGGAGCCCGCCGTCGTGCCGGAACAAGACGCCGCCCAGACGTGCTGCTCCCATGAGCATCTCGCTCGACCCTGGTCCTCCTCGCCGGCGCAGCAGGTGTGATGTGTGCATGTTGGCGTTGGACAGCCAGGGGCGGGGTTTGCGCTATTTTTAGAGTACAGATGTGAAATGCTGCTGCCAGACGGGTTCTTTCTAGTCGCGGTCGAAGGGGGGCACATCGAAGCGCAGATCCCAACTTGCGCACGCATGCGCGTGTCCAAACAGGTCCATCTCCCTTCCGCTGTTCTCCGCCTTTCTTCTTATCTGATGGTGGTGACTGGTGCTAGACTCGGAGCACGTACCTTTCGATGGTGCCAGATGTGTCAGGCCCTATCAAGGCGTGGAAGGTGACATTCGGCTTCGGTAAGCACGATTCGCCAACAAGGGTCGACGCACAGCTTGTTTTCAATAACCATTCGCGCTAACCAAAAACAGTGGTGTTAACCCCGCTCAAGTGCAGAATGAGGGAGTTGGACCCTCGACAATTGGACGAGACGAGGTCAGTATCGTCTGGGATAAGAGCACGATTGGGGCGCACGAGGTTCATTTGCAGGGTTCTGGCAGCTGTCCCTGCTCACAGCTTCGAGTTGTTCGTCGCTTAGATACATCTGGCATCGAAGCTACAGTATACTTATGAGACCTGTTGCGGATAATAGCTGTGTTGTATGCTAATGTCTGGCACATATTACCATTTGTATTTGCTATATAAATGCTGAATATTGCTGTACTCGGGGGGGGGGGGGGTTCATAAATCCGATGGGTTGGACGGAATCACAACGGAACAAAAATTGACAAGATGGCTCTCCACGATGTCATCCTAGAGTCCATGAGGCAGCCAAAATAGTGTTCAGTGAGAATGAGCCAAGAAAGACAAATGCCTAACTCACTGATAGAGATACTGCATTACTCGCTCCTGTCATCACCAAAGAAGCTATCCTGGACGACGGGCGTAGCTGTTGTGACTTGTCCTCGGTGCCTCTTGTGTTTAACTTTTTTGGATGCCTCTCAGGCGTTTCGGAGTACTTGTCAAGCCGAGTCGTGGGGTCGTCCCGTCGTCGACTCGGGGGCACTTCCACTGGCACAGACACGTTTCCCCGCTCCTCCCCTTCCTCGTCAGTACCCCCGTTTGCGCCGCTATCCTCCTCTCCTTCGAAAAAGTCATCCAGCACCCCCAAGTCTTGCCGCGCCCTCCCTTTTCCTTTCGTCTCGAGGTCCTTTGTTTTCCTACCAATGACACTCTGCCACAGTTCAGTGGGGCTCTGTTGGGCAGGTTGCTTGCGCTCCAGGGTCTCAGGCTCGTTGGCCATCTCGCCCGCACGCATCTGCCCGCGTGCCCATTCTCGGAGCGCTTCGCGCTTGTCGTCCGTAGCACTCGAGCTTCCCACTGAATGAACGGGAGCTGCGGCACCGTCCATCTGCCGCACATCGGGAGGGAAGAGCGAGATGTATTTTTCCAGTCTTGGGTAATTCTGCGGAGGCGCTCGATGGCATCGTCAGCATCCGACACATAGATGCTTAAGAGACGTACCAGAACATAGTTTAGATCTACCCTTAATTCGAACAGTTCCGCCCCGAGGGCCTTCCGCACTTTGGAGGATACCCCGTCTTCCTCCAGCCGCTTCTTAGTTTGCTTTATTTTACGGATGAGTTTCTGACGATCTAAGACCTGGTCGTAAGAGTGCCAGGTTTTCCATGACCCGGGACACGCACCGAAAAACTTGGCCTTGTGGTACCGCGTGGCTAGAGCACGCTCCTTGTTAGTTCTTTCCGCGGCTACAAGGTCTGTTTCAAGAGCCTTTAGTTTTCGCTCCGACTCGACTCGGACGTCAGCTGCGAGGCCCTCCTACTGAATTTAAGCACGCGTTTGATACGAAATATATTTCGCGATCCCCCGCCCGTACCTTCGCGAGGAGGCGTCGAGTCTGCCTGAGCGCGGACTTGATCTTTGAAACGCCAAGCGGTGCATCTTCATTCTGCATCCTCTTGTGCTTTCGCGATTTGATTTTCCCTTGATTCAACGTTGAAACGTCCTCATTTTGCGAGTCTTTGGAGCGAATTGGGGCCATCGCCAACTTGAACGAACTGAAGTGATTGCAAGCCTTAGACTTGAAATATCATGTAATCAGAGTTGCTCGTCCCGTGATTGCGATACCCGATCCCAATCTTGTCCGCACCACAAAATCGCGACTTGAACTTGTGCGACCGTCCCGGGCGTTTATATTCAATTGATTCATCATGAAGAATATTTCTCTCTCGGCTATCTGGCGCTCTGTGATCCCGGATGTCAACATCACCACCGTCGCTGTCGACGTCGACAATGCGTGCCTATGGATCGCATCGGAGCGACTGAACGCTGATGCAGACACCGAGATAGGTGTTTACAAACGAGCTCTTCCGAGCGGTTCAGACGAACTACAAGATGTGAGTGCATTAATTGCTCTACAGTCCCTCCTGGCTTCTCCAGTCAGGCGAGGGATCGGTCCCACGAAGACATAACAGAGATTCACCGTTGACATAGATAGCACCCGCTGAACTCTTAGCGAAATTCATATCATCCACGAGCCACGTTATTCCGGAGTCCTTTTCGCAAGTGACTTCTCTGAAGAGCATTCCGGGAGAGGAGTTGCTCGTCATCGTCACGCGTGGTGGAGATATCGCATCGATGAAGCTGGATAATCCGGAGTCGCAGGCAAGACAGAGACCACCTGTATGCTGGCGCCTTGATTACCTTTGCTGTTAGTTCGAAATAATAGGCTCTTTCGAAGACGGGATCCAAGCAGCTGCGTGGAGCTCAGACGATTCATTACTCATCCTTGTCACGGGTACGTCCAGACGCCGTTTCCTTCATCAATTGGGAAAACTCAACCGGGTACCTTATTCAGGAGAGGGAAAGTTGATTGTTATGACTCCCACTTTCGATGTTCTTCACGAATCAGCTCTACACACTGACGAGTTCGGTGAAGGTAAAGAGACCTTCTCATCGTTTGTCGATTCCCGTACCAAAGTTTCACTTAGATGCACCCATAAACGTCGGATGGGGCTCCAAGCAAACCCAGTTCCACGGTTCGCTTGGCAAAACCGCAGCTCAGGCCCCAGCCGCTCCCTCATCTTCTGTTGGCGTCTCGCCTGACGACGACCTCCTCACTCGCGTATCCTGGCGGGGTGATGGCGCGCTGTTCGTCGTCTCGGCTGTTTCATCATCATCCGCTGGCGCCGCACTTCGCCGGCGCGTGCTCCGGGTATACAATCGCGACGGCGTGCTACAGACCACAGCGGAAGCGGTCCCAGGGCTTGAGCAACCTCTGTCGTGGCGCCCATCCGGCAACCTCATCGTGAGCACGCAGCGATTCGGAACCTTCCCCGGTGGAGGAAAGGGCCGTGAGGGTAGACATGACGTCGTGTTCTTTGAGAAAAACGGCTTGAGACACGGAGAGTTTGGACTGCGGCACGAGACACTTGGCGCTGGCAAGGGCGACGTGAAAGATAGGAAGTGGGGCTACAAGGTGAAGGAGGTTTGCTGGAGCGCCGATTCGAATGTGCTTCTGGTCTGGATAGAAGAAGATGCCGTTGATATTGGTGAGTCCTATTATTGTACGCCACCGACGATCCTTACGCGCTTAGTCCAACTCTGGACAACCGGAAACTATCACTGGTACCGTTGGATTATCGGATAAACTGGCCAGTTCATTCATGTTAAGGCAGGTATCTCAAGCAAGAAATTGCAGCACCGCCCACTTCAGAAGGCGGGAGGTTCACATCAGTCACTTGGCACCCCGAGAATGCCCTCCAGATACTGCTCACGACGAAGAGTCCGTCGGCGTATCTCCCTCTCAAGTAACCATTTCGCTCATGATTCTGACTTATAGCGGAGATTATCTCGCACTCTTATCGTTGGGAGACTTGCGCCGCCACGGCAAGAGCCCCCAATGACACCGGAACAGTTGCCGTCGTAGACGGATGTGGGCCAGTCTCTTTTCCATCCAGCTTGCACTTGTGACTTCTATCGTAGCTTCCGTCCTCCTCACACCCTTCAGAATGCAAAATGTCCCGCCCCCCATGTCTTCTCACAGGCTCACCCTCCGTCCTTCGCCATCAGCACCGCAGAGAACCTTGTCAACTCCCTCTCATCTTTCGCTCTCGTCCTCAGAAGACATTCTAGCAGTCCTGTGGGAAACAGGGTACGTCGAGCTGTGGAACCTGTGCACAAGGCTCGAATTTGGGCGTGGACCCGTGATGACACCTGAGCTCGTTTGGAGCGGAGCTATCCATGGTGCACGATTCCGAGAGATCTGCGTGTGGACAAACGTTCCTGGAGGTGCTACTGCACGCATAGCGGCCGTTGGCGCAGAGAATGGCGGAACCGACGTGCTGCAGGTTCTTGACATCCGACAGGAAAGCACTGATACTCTAGAGACTCCACTTCTTGAGTCTTGGGGTGGCGCTTGGCTATCACAGAAGGGGCGGTCGTAGTCCATCGTAACGGCAAGGTATACGAATGTGCGTAAATAGCCCCTCATGTCGATATTCCTGTCCTGACACCCCTCACAGACGACAGTGATTCTAGTCAGCTTGATCTCCGCGTCGAGTTCGGATTACCCTGTGATGTCGTACGAGTTATCGACATCCCGCAGCCTTCTTCGTCCTTGGCAACGACCTCCCTGTTTCTTGGCCTCACGCGCTCTGGCACCCTTTTTTCGGCTGCACCATCTCCTCCGCGCACACTTGCGCAGAATGCAAACTCCTTTACGATTTCTGGAGACCTCGTGGTATATACTACTTTATCACACGAAGCACATTTTATTCCTGCCTCGCTTCTTGCCACCACAGACGCCAATACCGGTGTGGAAAGCGAACGGCGTCGTGTCGAGCGAGGCTCTCGAATCGTCACCTCCATCCCGAGTGCAATGAGTTTGGTACTACAGATGCCACGTGGGAACCTTGAAATCATAAACCCCCGGCCGATGGTCATGGCTGCCATCCAGGCGGACGTCGACGCGTGAGTGTCCCCTCCATTCGTGATACGGATAATTGTGATGACGGGGTACGGAAAGAGGTAATTACCGCAAGGCGTTTTTGGCATGCAGGAAACATCGTATCGATCTTAACGTCATCGTGGACCGGGACCCCAAATTGTTCAGAGAGCGGCTGCCATTCTTCCTTGAACAAGTCGGCGATGTAGACTACATCAACCTCTTCCTGACAAACCTCGCGTTCGTAATCCTCTCTGAAGGCTTCTAGCTGGCATTTATCAGAGTTCGTAGGCAAGGTTCGCAACCAGCAGAGGTGATATCTGAGCTCTGCGACTCCTGTGAGAAAAGAACTCGAGTCGCGAGACATGGAAAAATACATCAACTCAATATTGACCGCATACGTTGTCAAACGCCCCCCGGATCTGGAGGCCGGACTTCGTGTTCTTTTGCAACTTCGAGGTACAGTAGCGCCACTCAATTTGTCGGCGCCTCCTGATGATTCATTGTCGACCAGAACGCGTACCATCAGCCGTTGAGGACGCCGTAAAGTACATTATCTTCCTGGTCGACGCAGGACACTTGTTCGACGTTGCTCTTGGGATGTATGACTTCTCGTTGGTGCTCTTGGTGGCACAGCACGCACAGAAGGTACCGCCTCTTGATCATTTTATCGCCTCGTCACTATGCTGAGATCGTTCAGGACCCTCGAGAATACCTCCCGTTCTTACGCGAGCTCCGTGCTTTAGAAAACAGTTCTACCAGCGCTTCCGGATCGACGACCATCTTAAACGATACAAAAGCGCCTTGCGAAACCTCAGTCTTGCTGGTTTGTCGAATTTTTAGATTTCTATCCTATGGTAGATTACGACGAGCATCCCCAGGATCTGAACGCTTTTCTGAGGCCAAGGCGTACGTAGAGAAGCACCAGCTGTACGAAATAGCTCTCGAGATTTTTGGCGAATCAGATCAACTTCGAGTGCGTGGGGTTCATCTGGATCAGACATGTTTATTAAGGGTGGACCCAAGGACATTCTGGACATATACGGAGATTGGCTCTTCGAACGCCGAGAATTCGGCCAATCTGCTCTGGGTAACGCGTGGTGTTCTGTGTCCGGAGCTTGACTTACTAACAAGACGTAGTCTTCTTGGACGCGGAGCAGCCACAAAAGGTCTTGGCCGCGTATGAGAAGGCGCATTCATGGCGAGAACTATTTGAGTTTGCTCAACTGCAGAAGATCGAGCCCGAGGACATCGTCGCGATGGCATACCGTGTTGCTGGTGCGTACCTCTCCCTAAGAAGTAGGCTTGTGTATTTGATTGTGACCTTAAAGAGGATTTGACCTCGAAGAAGCGCTACACTGAAGCCAGCCAAGTCCTTCTTTGTTACGCCGAAGACGTCCGCGAAGCCGTCATTGCCCTCGTTCAGGGGAACCAGTTCTCTGAGGCGCGCCGTATTGTGAGTTACACGTCTCATTTCTTGTTCATTGTCACGCAATATGCGTTTCTAGATAGCTCTGCATGGGATACCAGAGCTCCTCGAGGAGATCATCGGCCCGGCAGTCCTCGAAGCGCGGGCTCAAATCACGGAAGATCTCACCGAGATGCGCGAGCAACTCCAGAAGCAAGTCGCGCGTCTGCGAGAGCTGCGCATCAAAAAACTCGAAGAGCCAGGTCAATGCCCAAGCCATTCTTTGTTTTTGCCCCCAATCTCATCCCCAATGTCCTCGCAGAGGTGTTCTATGGCACGGAAGACCTCTCGGTGCACAACGTGGACGTGATGACCGACGCGTCCGCGTTCACCGCGTTCACGCGCTATACCGTCGCGCCGACCTCGTCGGCCCCCTCACGCGCGACGACGAAACGCAGCTCGCGCTCAAAGCGCAAGATGGAGCGCAAGGTCGGCTCGGGGCGCAAGGGCACCGTCGACGAAGAGGAATACCTGCTCAAGTCGCTCACCAAGCTCGCGGGCAAGCTCTCTGAAGCGCAAGGTGCGTCGTCCCCCCCACCCATTTTAACATATCACGCATGCGACGAGTGTATTGCCAGACGAGGCCGCGGCGCTCGTGCCTCACCTGCTGCGGTTCACCCCCGTACACCGGACCGCCGCTCGCGAGTTGCAGAATGAAGTGGCCGCTTTCTCGCGCGAGATCGCCGAGGCGTTCGATGAGGCGTGGCCGGCGCCGACCGAGGACACGGAGACGACTGCGGAGCCCGCCGCGGATAGCTGGGCAGCGCGGATGGCAGAGAGAGAGAAGGAACGCGAGCGCGCCATCAAAGCGATCACCAAGCCGGAGCTGCGCGCGCCCGAGTCGTGGCGCACGCGGCTTGTCGATGCTACTGCGGCACCTGGAGCTGTGGGTATAAGCTGAAGATTCCAAGATTTTGCACGTAGGATACAGCGTTACAGGTCTGCGGTAGATCTAACTATGGTTTGTGTGTAGGCGAGTGGGATGTTGTCTAATTATAATGGCAATATAAAGGAGAGAAGTGAATGGACAAAGCGGAGTCCTTCAACCCCAGCTCAGATGGGATACAAGAACGCGATCAGCTCATCGCTGCAACCCCAGCTCAGATGGGATACAAGACCTAAGCGCGAATGTGCTCCACGACGGGCACGCTGGCTAGGTCAACGTCGTCGTATTCCGCGTGACGGCTGTCGTACCAGAACGCGATCAGCTCATCGCTGTCGGGAAAGATCGCCGATCTGGAGCCAGAAAACACCAGCCTCGCGAGTTCGTCCCCTTCGGGCCGCGGGAGGGAGAGGTGGCACCCAAAAGGGCGGCAGCCGCTTCCTATATCTGACCGGCGATCCACGGCAGCAGCGGCACAGAGCGAGGACGACTCATCTCGCTTCGTGCGCTCGTCGAGTACCGAGGGCCTGTTAATTTGGATGTGAGTCGAACTGCAAAGTGCGAGAATACACTTTTTACCGCGCGATAAGGCGTAGCACCTCGGGGGCGTGCGCGCCGTCTACGAAGAACGTGGCCTGCGTACGCAGCGCGTCGAGACGCGCCCAACGCTCCGCGTCGTCGTGGTGCTTGTCCGGCCATATGCCATCGAGGTACATCTGCCATCTGCGCGCCCACAGGGCGCTCCATTCTTCCGGGTCGGCGTCGACGATCGTGCGGATCATGTCGCCGTGGTCCTCGGCGCCCCAGCCGCCGTCGCTGATGCGGGCCACGCAGGGGGCACCCGCGTCGCCACACCGCGCACGGACGAGGACGGACGTCGGGTCGACGTTTTCGTGGTGCAGGAGGAAGCCGGTCGGCTGTGACTGGGAGAAGGGTGTTGGAGCCGCGTTTACACGCGCGATCTGTAGCGGTGACAGCTGTCAACGTCAAGCAGGACCGGAGCAAGTGGGCAGTTTGCGTACGTGCCATATGCCGGGCCGTGCTGCCGTTCGAAAACGCCATGGTGACGAGGAGGACGCAGAGGCCAGGGCCTTATCCCGGACGCCAGACTTCATCCCTGAGACAAACGCAGCTAGCTGGCCCCAAACGACCTCGCCTGTATGCACGTACACGTCAGAGATATATGGCAACCAGGACACGCGGGGTAACGCGAAAGACGTGTTCATGACGGATGACGTACCGCTCGTGATTTCAAACGACTTTAGCAGCTTGCAAACATGCGCATGTCTCGCGCTCCGCCAGTGCGGATCGAAGTCGTAAGCATGTTCTCGCAGGCGGACTTCGTCCATGCTGGGCTCCATGCGAAGGCCTACCTCGAACGCCGGCCGGCGCAGACGGCCGTCAGCAAGAGCGCGGCTTCGGACATTAGCGACGCGTTTCTCGAGTAGATGCCAAGACGGACGCTTGGCGAGGATGCGTGCACGAAGCCCTGCTGCGTCCATCGTGCTGAATGAATTCCAGTGGATACACCACACGAATGCGATCGCCTCGATGATCTCCTCGTCCGACGGGATGTGTGAGCGTGGCGATGGGGAGGCATCTGGGGGAAGCGCACGCCAGTCGGTGCGTCTGTCTAACGAAAGAGGTGGTGGTAGATGGAACGATGTTATGGTCCCGGGAGTGGAAAGAGCTTTTGATGAGCGCGACTCGGAATCCTTGAGCGTGGACATGGAGAAGATGAGAGAGAAACGGGGACCTGTCTCTGGACCAGAAGACAGCAAGTACTTGCAGGGACACAGGGACACTAGCCGAGGAGGTCACACACATCATCATCCCCAAGAGTACTTTGCCTCATCCGTCTTTTCAGACTCAGCGGGTCGCTGCCAACGTTAACCGAACGCGTCGCGAACGAATATCAAAACGCGTGGTAAAAGCTGATGCGCACGTGAATCAAATCATTCCTGCCACGCCAACGCCGCCAACGACCCCCGCTGTCCACGAGCGCTGACAGCCCAAGCTCTCCGCACAAGATCTCCTCGTTATGAGCTCCGAGATCCGGTCCTGCCCACCGCGTACGAGCATGCACGCCCTCCAGCCTCGGTGCGACGCCCGGCATTATCCGCTCTCGTCCGCGGTACTATGTGCCTGTCCAGGAACCCAGACGGGCTCCACCGCGCCACGCTCCCGTACCTGCTCGTTCGTGACAATGTCGCGCACGCACGCTCGCGACGCGCCCTGCAGGCACCCCGATCTGGTCCAGCGCGCGCAGTACGTCGTCCCGGGTGCGCGACGCTCGTCCAGGCCACAATCGCGTCCTCGATCTCAACTCGCCGCGCGGTTCTTCGCGAACGCTGGACCCGTCAGGTCGCCACGACCGATCGTGTGCATCTGCATTTGCGCCGGTGATTACGTAGTCCGGGGGTGAGCCGGGTGCGGGAGTGCAAGGGTACGCGCCGGTTGGCACAATCCCCGTGACAGACGAGCCGGATGGGCTGCGCACGACGCCCTTGCGATCAAATTCCGGGATGATACCCTCCATCAAATTGACCATGCTACAGTATTTCATTTGTCAATGACTTCGTTACACGGCGATATGCGGAGGCATTTCTTTTTTGTCCCCTTACCTTTCCATGATGCTCACATCCACTGTCGTTCCTTCGGCGATGCCGGGATCTTCCTTGGCACGTCGTGCACCGTCCCAAAAGCCGCTGTCAATCCAGCTACCGAGTCGCCGAGGCTGATGTTAGGTCTAACTGGTGGTCCACTGCGCTCGCCCGTCTTCCCGTCTGGGAATCCATTTATGAAACGAAAGCCGGCCTCGGCGTCGCAGACGCTAGCGTAGCCGGGGCGCGAAGACCAAGGTCATACCCGGTGAATATGAGTCCCGGATTAGTCGCACGTAGCTTGTCGGGACCGAGACCCCATCTCTCCAGTGCTGACGCGCGTGGCGATATTAAGATCAGCAAAGTAGGGAGAAGGGTCGGGCGGGGTGCGCGTACTTCCAGGCTTCAAATTCTCGAGTACGACATCGCAAGTCGACGTACGAGTCTGTTTGAGGAGTCGTGTTGTTTTCGATCGTTCGCAAGGGAAAAGAAACGCACGCGCGACCGACCCTCGTCCTTGCGCATGTCAATCGATACGCTCTTCTTGTCGCGTGCGAGACTCCGAAACCATGGGCTAGTGCCATCGACGGATCGCCAGTATTCGGCGGTTCAACGTTCAACCTTGATGATTTCTGCACCGAAATGTCTAAGTTCCAACCTCTGAGAATGAGAGAGGTGACGCACGCCAAGCAACTGCCCCGCAAATGGCCCGGCTATGAGCTGCCCGAGCTCGAGGGACGCGCACTCCAGACGACGGGAGACCCGTGCTTGGCGGTTGTATTGGGGATGGTGTAGTCCTGCCAGGACCGGTGATCGAATCCAGGATACGAAGACGCGGTGATAAAACTCACAACCTGCGAACTCGCCACGATACGCGCTGCCAAGCGAGCCGCGAGTATGGCCCTGGCCCGCACATGCCCTCCCCCCAAGTCCCTTGAGCTCCATCAGGAATCAGTTCGTCAGGCGGATCATTTCCTTTATTGTCGTCTTGGTGGACAGAGATGTGGCGACCAGTTGTTTGGGAGCAAGAGCAAAGGGTTCGGCCCAACCTTTGGCCGAGAGTTCCGGTGATACAGCGCTTATGCATCTCCAAGGCTCGCAAAGCTTATCAGGATGACGTCTGCAAGGCCTTGACACCATGTAACTGTGGTCCATCTCAGTTCTCATACTCGAGTAGCAACGCGCTAGTCACAAGGAGGTTGTAATGCTAGAATGCTGAACCTGCAAAACACCAGCAACGCCGACGTCCGAGTACCAGATCTGGGGGTGGCGCATGTTCGCAAGGTGGCATACGAGTCTCACAAGGGGGATCACATGTACATGACATAGACAGATAGTGATGGGTAGTAATTAAAAGAAAAACATAACAAAACGACTATTGAGTACAGTGGGGTATGAGAGATACAAAGATCACTAATGGCAATAGATCGGGATGGAGAAAACGTGCACGTAAAAATTCCTCGTCTTATGGCGCGCCGTCCGGTGGTATGTCAATCAAGTCTACGTATCGCAAATAATCAGCGTTTTACTCGGAAAAAGCTCTCCTTATCACTCACCAATTGGTGACGTATACGTCGTAACCTTTACTCTCAACGTCAGTAACGGCATAAAACGGCGAGTCAAAGCGAGGGACGTACAAAGTGGTGCAGGACAGGTTCTGGTAACGTCGTTCTCCTTGACGACGCTGGAGGTCTTTCCAATTCGATTGGAATGTCTGAGCTGGATCGAGTGTAGGCGTGCCTTAAGAATGGTGGCGGTGGCGACGGCGTGCCCTCTCGTGACACCGATTTTGGAGTCCCAGGTAACGAGGTAAGATGTGGTGAGTGAATTCGCAAGTGCACTGGTGCTTGCGCCAGCTCGGGAGACAAGAAAGCGTCGGGCTGCGTCTCAATGGGGGCCGCATTGGAAGCAACGCGGGGGTGGTATCCATTTTCCTTCGTTACAGAGCGAGGGAAGAATATCTTTGAGAGTGTATCAGCGCCCAGGTGAACATGGCGAGAATATGACGAGACATACCATCACAGTGATAAGAGAAGATATGACTTGTCCGATGGCGGAAATCATCAATAATATATCCGACCAGAATCTGCGAGGGGAGTTATGTCAGTGAGTGGATGGGCCAACGCCAGTAGGACTTACAAGCTGCGGTTGACCCTGTGTGCTCCGCGAATACCATCCACTGCGAGGATAAGTAGCGGTGTGGAGGCGAGGAATCGAAATACAATCCGGATGAGCTTGTTTCCCCCAGTATCAGTGTCAAATAGAAGCAAATTGGAATGGAAAACCAACATTGAGCTCGTAAAACGTAGCGAGGCGGACGACGACGTCAGGAGCTGCACCCTCTGCCTTGACATGGCGGAGGAAGAGCCGGAAAGCGAACGAGGAACGTAGATGAAGATGACATTGGTTGTCGAGGAGCTCAGGGTGCCAACGAGAAATATCCACGCATCAATCTGCGTACTTGCGGTCAGAAAGGGAGGATGGGGGGTGAGAAGACAGATGCGGACTGTGAGGATGTTATGACGTGCAATCATGGTGGTGAGTGGCATAGCGAGTATCACGGCGGCACAGCCTGTTAGAAGGTTGAGAACAAGTGAAAGTATACGACGAGTGGAGTTGGACGGACTGATTGACCATAGTCTGTATTCCCAACTAGTGAACCAGTCGCGTTTCTCGGGGCCCTGGTCGAGGAGAAAAAGCCAAAAGGCGAGTTCTGTGTGCGAGTGAACGAGTGTGGGTGCAGAAAGGATGTAGACTGACCCTCGAAATGGGTGACTCTTGACGCGAGATGGTCAGCAAGGTCGGGTTACGTGAGGATGATGACGCACTGTTCGAGTGCCCACGCGACGCTGAACACGAAGAACAGCGCGAGAAGCACATGTTGCTGGTTCTTGGGCCACAGATCGGGCGGCTTGGGGACCACTGAATCGCGAATCTGCATCAGATCTGGGAAACCAGGCCAATTCACCCACCTTCATTCTGGGGAAGAACCACGACGAACCCTGTAGCGTGCTTTTCTGTCATTTGGATTCCCCGATCAGACCCGGAAAACCCACCTTCTTTGAACTTGAGCGTGGTCATTCCGGTGCTGAACAAGATGAACAGCGGTGTCGAACTCAGATACGAATACTGTGATTGCAAAATGAGACAGAGCGACAGACGAGGAATAACGCTACCGTCATAAGACGCCTGAATGCACCGGGCTGTCGTCCCGCATTCCATCTGAGACATTGTAAACGGTCGTAGCTCCAGAGATGATACAAGAGGAACGCAAGGAACTAGTTCCCCGAAGCGTCAATCGTGCAAGAACCGTGTTAGAGGGAGGAACATGTACCAGGGAAGAGAGGATCACCCAAGAGAGAAACGCAGTTGGAGAACCGTTGCTCATGGAGGGACAGCCAGTTGAGCTCAAACTGGGCGTTATTATGTGTATATGAACGTCCGAGGAGAGGGGCAAGTTTGGAATCGAAGCTGTCACGATCGTTCCTTATTACACTATCTACTCCTTTTATAGAAGCTTCTGTACAGTACACGTCACTCGAGCTTGACAAGATAGTCAGCCTGACCCTCCGTCTCCACTTTCTCGTCGAATAGATTGATGGACCACTTGGGCGTAAACGACATCGGAGTACCGAACCGGACATGATTGTTTTTCCCGATATCGCTGATCTTTTCATAGTCTTCCTTGCTCAGCGCGATCTGCTCAAAGTTTGAGACGATGCGATCTGACGGCCAGTCAGTAGCTAAACCAACTTGGGTCACCGCCCGCTCACCTTTCTGTACAGATTTCGGAATCACGGAATAGCCCCGATACACTCCCCAACCAACCAGCACTTGCGCAGTGGTTGCGCCAAGCCGGTCAGCTACCTCCTTCACTTCCGGATAGTCCACCAACTTCGTCTTGCCCTGCACTGTCCTTCTTATCAGCGTCTAGTCTCCTTGTACGTGCCGTACTCACGATTGTTCCCTAGAGGGGAATAGGCAGTTAGATGAATCCCTTCCTTCTTACAATACTCCACCAGGTCATCTTGGGGCAACAGCGGGTGCGCCTCAATCTGGTTCACAGCCGGCCGCTCTCCTGTCGCCTTGATGATCGCCTCGAGGTGTTGGACTGTGAAGTTGCTCACGCCGAGTGCCCGGACTTTACCCGTGCTACGTAGAGCGAGCATAGCTTTCCACGTATCCACGAGCGATGTTTCAGTGTCGATTTCAACATGACCTGGCTTATCCGCGCGCTCGGGAAGCAGTCCACGCCCTGGGACGAAAGGGATGGGCCAGTGGATGAGATAGAGGTCGAGGTAAGGGGTGCCCAGTTGCGACAGTGTAGCGTCGAGCTGCTTCTCCACTTCCGACGGACGATGCGCGTCGTTCCAAAGTTTCGAAGTGATAAAGAGCTCCTCGCGCTGCACCACGGATGGCACGACCCTCTTCAGAGCCGCACCGACCTGTGCCACATGATGACTTTATCAATCGCTAGCAAGGGACAGGGGCACGTGTCGCAAACGCACCTCATCTTGGTTACCGTAGATATACGCGCAGTCGAGGTGGCGATATCCGGCTTCTACTGCCCACACCACCTGTATGCCCACCCCGCAGGAAGATCAACTCGTGGATGTGTGCGCATACATTGACATACCGCATTTTCAACCTCATGTGGCCCTGAGAGCCACGTCCCGAGCCCGATCTGCGGGATAGTCTTGCCGTTGGTAAGCTGGAGTGTTTTGCGAAACGACATGTCGGGGAAGTGAGAACGACGTTTGTTCTTCGCGGGCGCTTCTTATATCCCTCTGGGGCATCACGGACCGTCGGACCGGAGGGATTGCTCGGGGGTGCATATATGGAGACGACATTTCTTCGTGTATGATTGAATCGATCGATAGGATCACAAGTGTTTCTGCTCCGTACCGGGGCGTATAGATGAAGCGGGGTCCACTAAAGCCCACGTGAACAACAGCCGTGATCGAGCGCCACGAGCACGTGAAGTTAGAGGGCAACACCGTGACCACATAATGGACACGGGGCGGGTGCTAGCCATCTCGCTCTGCGGTCCCATGAGTTCCTATTGTTGCCATGGAAAGTAAGAGATGTGAGCAACGTGAGTCACGAACATATGAAGTCGAGAAGTGGTATGGAGTAATCGGAGGTAATAGAGCGCTGGGGGCTCTCGGCACTTGCGAAACGCTTGAGTTGTGCCCAGCGAGCAGGGGATTGGAAATTCAGGTCGTCCAAGTGAGTAAAAGTTCCACAGAAGTCCCCCGCAAGAGAAGTGAGAGAAGACGGCGAACTCGGACGTGTCGTAGTTGTGTTTTGAGGCCGTATTAGTTCTAAGGACCGCGGAGAGGAGGGGGATTGAGTCGCAACATATAGCAGTCATATGGGCTGAGGCTGGCAAGGAGTGTAGGGACAATTGGGGGAGGGAAGAAGAAAAATAAGGCAGTCTGACCACCATGCACCACTGTCACAGAGCCAAAGACGAGAGGGAGCTGCGTGGTGATGCAGATGCACCAACGTGTAACAATGCTGGGATAGAGCAGGTGAATCGCAGAGGGTGTGGAACGCGCGCAAGTGGGTGTGTAGGTTATTGTTCAACGAAGACCTCGTAGAAGCAGCACGTACATCCTCACACGTACCATTTGTGGAGCACTGCACTTATGCAGGCGTCAATTGGGGTACCAAGCGAGCGCGATCCGACGTGGCGAGCGGGCGCTCCGAGTCCCAGCGCTGTACCCGCACCACTACGGCGCGCAATAATCAGACGTGTTGAGAACAATGAATTCCCTACAGAGCTCGCGCGTCTCTGTTGCGGGTAGGTGATAGAGAAGAAGTGGTGAAAGGGGCCAAAAACCGGGTGTTCCATAGGAAAGAAGAAAAGGCGGAGGCAGCAAGTGACACGACCAAGTAGGGACGTATGCCGCAAAAGCGGAAATTATTGCTGGTGACAGTCAGATCCAAAGTGTCCAGTCACCACGATGGTTAAAACGTTAAGCGTTAAGCTGGTTCGAATTGGCACGTGGCACGTGGCATCCTCATGGACGAAGACGGGCGCCCATCTGATAACAGCCCCAGGCCATACGATGCTCGATCGGCCAATTTTCCCGCAGTTGGCAACTAGTACCGAGATCGATCATGACCTGAGGTGCACAAAAGAAGACCGATGGCGGACTGGATTCATACGAATAGCGCGTGCGACTCGAGAAGCACCCCATAGAGTAAGCTCGGAGGCGGTGTGCGACGTCGGCTGACCACGAACTAGGCAGATCTGCATGTGGCTATAAATGATGAGCGCTCACGCCGGAGGGTCTAGACAGAGCTCCACGGGGAAGCACAGCAACAAAACGGAAAAAACAACTGGACCAGGAAAAAATGATGGTTGTGAACGGGTCGATGATAGCGAGGGCCCAAGTGCCGTCACAAAGAGAGGAGGTGCGCAAGCGAACTACCATTTTCCTGGGAAGGAAAGAAGAGCCCGCTAAGCCCATGGGGTCTTGCTTCTGAAGCCAAATGAACAAGATACGGTCTTTCACTTCTGCGCTTACAGTCGTGATGAACTTATCTGGTGTGACGGTGACGTGGATGAACAGAATGAGTCTCATCAGGCGTCGCACTATCTCCTCTACTTGCCTTCTCCGGGGTATCCGGCGGGTCTTCTGTTCGGCCTGACGTGTTATAAGAGAATTTCATGACATCTGGTTGGCGGACGACTTGAGGTGTGAAAAAAGATGAAATGACATGTGCGTGGGCGCCCGTAGCGGGAGCTCTTCGAGGATTATATTCGAGTGACTTGCCCCTCCTGGGTCGTGCGATGTTTGAGCTTGAGAGAGGTCAGACACCGACGACGACGACGGTTTCACGCCAATTTCACGTGTCGTAAGGGGAAAAAAACGCCCTCGCCGAGCCACGGAGACCATCGTAAGTGAGATTCGTTATCCGGGGCGAGAAGAGGATTATAATGAATGAAATCATGAATTAGCTGAAGACAATTCGTGCCCATGGCAAGGCGGAGCGCCGGGATGGGGTCAGCGAGAGGCCTAGACGACCCTTGCACCGGGCCTCGTTCACCCCTCGTGGACGACCTTTCACCCCCTCGGTTTGCAACTCGTGAGCCACTAGAAACGCCCTCAAAGTCGCCTCCTCTCCCCCTTCGCTCCCCGCTCCGACCACCACCTCGCTCCCTAACTTCCCCAAAGGTCCACCCGATGCCTTCGCCCATGTTGCGAACGGGGCCCTCCTCCTCTTTTTCCATTAACACCCTCGTCGACTCTTTCCACACCGACCTCGTCATCGATGGAGCCTTCCTCACAGAGAAACCAAGGGTCCCTCCACTCCTTGCCGTACCCCGTACCCCTTCTCCCGACAAACCCCTTCCAATCACCCCCTCCTCTTCCTCTTCTTCCCCGACCTTAACAGACGTCGGCCACTCTCCTGACAGCGCTTCACCCGGGAACTCAATAGACACACCGCCTCCCTCTGCCACCTTCCCCCCCAAGGTCCTTTCTACCGGACTCACCAAGCGCACCCACGCTCTCCTCGAGCTCATCGAGTCCGAGCGCGCTTATGCCTCTGATCTTGCGCTAATTCGTGACATTCACCTCCCCGTTGCCCTCGGTATGTGTCATATATTCGTTTTCCCCACATGGCACTCTAAACAACACCCCGCGCCTTAGGCCATGAACCCCCAATTCCAACACCTCCTCAATCATCTTCCTCGTCCACCCGCACACTCTCCACCGCCTCGGGCTCCTCGTCCTCTACATCACTCGGACCGCCTATGACACGCGAAGACACGCGAATCATTTTCGGCAATATTTCTGATCTCGCCGAGTTCGCCGACGACTTCGTCACTCGCTTAGAATCTGCGTTGGGTAGTGTTCTCCCTAATGGAGAGGGTGAGGACTGCGTTGGCAACCTCTTCATCGACACGGTACGATCACCTTTATTTTCCTCATGACCATTTCGCCATTCGACTGACACTTCCAAGATCCCCCTTATGGAGCCACAGTATATGCTCTACATCACTCATCATCCAGCCGCTCTCGCACATCTTGGTTCTCTACCCCAAACCCCCGCGCTTGCCGCGTATCACGCCACAACTCGCACCCTTGCCCAACAACTCTCACACGCCTGGGACCTTCCATCCCTCCTCATCAAACCCGTCCAACGTTTACTCAAATATGCACTCTTACTGCACGCCATCATTGAAGAGACCCCTGATTCCCACGGTGACAAGGAGAATCTTCGCCGTGCCAAGGCTATGGTTGAGGACGTCTCACATGCCATAAACGAGGGCCAGCGGCGCCGTGAGATCGTCAAGGAGGTTTTCGCTGCCGGGAAGCCCGCTGAAGTCCTCAAAAAGAAGGGTCTTGGAATCGTGGGCCGGGTACGCGGCGGCGTCGGCGTTAGCGCGCCGAGGAGCATCTCTCGGGCCGACAGTGAAGAAGCAGTGCAGGTCGCCCAGATGGAGCGGGACATCTCTCGCGCGGATGTGTTCATTCAGCAATTCGCCAAGGAGTCAGTCGAATGGGTCAAGTCTGTGCAGGCGCTCATGTCTGCTTTGCGCATCTGGGCTGAGGGCTTTGGACGGGTCATTGGTCTCGGCCCTGACGTGACCTCAGAAGCCTTCGACGCTTTTTTGGTCGTTGTCGACAAGCAACTTTCTTCGATCTGTACGGACCTCGAAGTTGTCATGCGCGAACAGCTTTTGCCACAGCTGCGCATGCTCCTCGATACAATTAAGCGCCCGACACTGCTTCTCGATACGCTCCACGCGCTCGAGCCTCACCACTTTGCATCCCTCCAACACAGTTCTGCAAAGGGCCGTCCACCATCCGCACTGAACGAGGCCTCGACGGCGTACGTCGCGCTACGTGCACAGCTTTGTGCGGAGCTGCCTGCCTACCTGAAGCTCCTGAATTCCGGTGTGACGCTATGCGTTGGTCAGTTGGCAAAGTGGCAGGCACGCCTGTGGCGCGACGTGCGTGCACGGTGGAGCGAGCTGTGGGATGCTTTGCGTGTCGAGGGGGAGATGAACGCGGGAAGAGAGGAGACGGAACGCGTCTGGCGAGCACGCTGGGACGAGGCCGCACGCGACCTGCGTACGCTCAGCATCATCAGCCCAGAGAAGATCACGCCCCGCTCGAAGCAAGCGCGCGCAACCTCTTCCTCCACCGCCGCCACGGTCGCTACCACGAATCCATCATCACCAACGACTGTGCGCGGTGCCGTCAGTGCGATCGTGAATTCACTCGAGGCAGCACGCACCGCTCCAGCAGACACGACGACCTTCCCAGACTCGATATCCTCTGCGCGCAGGAAACGCGGCTCGAATGCGAGCGCCACCGCGCGCCGGATCGGGCGCCAACCGTCGACGGAAAGCCTGCACTCGGTCCGCTCTACCCGCTCTTCGTCCGGTCACGGACTTTACGGCGAAGCGGCAGTAGTAGTGTCCGAGCCCGTGCTGTACCCTCTACCATACCCCATGCCACGTCGGCAGAGCATGCCCACGCCCCTGCGCAGGTCGTCGTCGCAGGGCCGGCTGCTGGAGGGGACCGCACGCCCGGGGCGGGAGAAGGGCAGGGAGAAGGAGCGCGAGGACGAGCGCGGGCGCGGGACGGCGCCTGCGATGCAGAACGTCATCGACTCGCTGCTCCCTTCGCTGCCGCGGCGCACGTCGGGCTCGCGACGCATGCGCGCATCCGAAGCACACCAGCGGCATCCACACCCGCCCGTGCCGCCCGCGCCGCAGCTGACGGTCAGCTCGCGGTGGTTACGCGCACAGGCGCTGTACTCGTGCCGCGTGATCCACGAGTGCGACCCGCCCGAGGGCGTGCAGTACTACGGCCTCCCGTTCTTCAGGCTCTCACTCGACTCCGTATATCACGTGCTCAAGGAGGCCGGACACCCGTCGCGGCATCGCGACTTGCCACTGCTCGTGGACGAGGGCGAGGACTGCTTGCTGCTCGCGCGTGACAGCACTGGCGCGCTAGGGTGGCTGCTTGCGAGTTTCTTGTTTCCTGTGGACTAATGTGGACTTTGCATTTCCCTCTTTTTTCTTTCCTTTTTTTTTTTTTTCGGTGTCCCCTGTGTACGCTCATTGGTTCTTGTGTGATACTAACAACCCTTACTCCCTGCACATATCATCTCTCTCCTGGAAACCTATCTTTCTTCTTCTGCTGTCTCATCTAGATGGCTGCGCGTATATCACTCATTGCTTGTACTAGTTCCTCCTCCGTGTGTATATCAACATACTTGCCAAAACTCATGATCATTCTGCGAGAGCAATGTCGCCTCCTCTGTACATGACATAGCTCGGCCAGAATACACGACCTTGTCCTCACACACGTATTCCCAGTGTTAAGTCTTTCCGGGAAGAACTAGCACTGCGCTTGTCATGGGGTCAACGGGTCAAACTGGCGACTTCTCGTGGAAGAGCTGAGCGACACCTCACAACGAGCGGTGGACCCGCTTTCCAATACCAATATCGCAGCAGATGAAGACGACTCGGACGCCTAACAGCGCAGAAAATTGTCGCAAAAATTTCCGGAGTGGTTCATAATTACCAACTTAACTTAACTTATAAATAAATAAGATTAGATGTTATAAATAATTATAAGAACAATATAATTGGCTTATCTTTGGTATTATCCGAGCGAGTCATTTCCGTCACCCTCTAACTATGCGTTGCGATTATGATGACAGCGACGAAGCTCCCGATGGGGAAACACCCATCCTAAGAAGCATGTCGGAGGCGGCTAAGAGGCGTATCAATAGAGCCGCTGGAGATCGCTGTCTGATCGAAAACACGTCTGATTTCCTAGACCATATTCATTGTTTGAAAAGGTCGACGGAAGATCACCTGGCAAGTTCTTTCTCATGTCTCAGTCTGACATCCAGGAATGATTGAATTAATAATCCTTGATATTAGCTTGACAGTCTCGAGTTCGCCTGGAACATGAAACCACTTACTTTAAATCTGGACACTCGTTACAACATTATTCGTCGTGTGTTTCTCCATCTATTTCTTACCTCCATGTATGCTGATGTCTACTTAGTGAGTCCTAACTTTCATAAGACATTTGTCATGAACTCGTGGCTACTTCTCCCCGAAACAGATATCATTGACGCGTACTACAATGCCATAAACACCCGCAAGCTCCCTAACATTGACGTATGTAATCTCATCAATTATTCTGTAGTCTTGTTAATACCCCTACCTCAACGATAGGCCAAGGTTTACCAATACACTCTCGTTGCACACGAGAAAATGCGTGGGGCGCCAATACACCGACAGAAGGACATCCTACATCAGCTGATCCCTAATGCTGACGATTTCACCTTTTACCCCCATCCTTATCATGACTTCCCCACCATTGGATCACACGCCCATCCCCGCTTCATTATATGCAATAGCGGGTCCAAACTGGACGAGTCAGGCTTACTCCAGTGGCAAGCGCGTGAAACGAGAAAAGACGATCTCGCAAAGGTCGTGGCCATCTGGAATTCATGGAAGCAGGAGGTCCCGACAGAAGAATGGGTTGAGAAGACACCTCCCCGGGACCATAAAAGTGAGACGACTACCCGTGCGTCGAAGCATACTTCTTAAGCGCAGAGAGCAACACTTCCGACTCAAAGTGCATGGCCGAGGCTCGAGGGAAGCTCGAGGGTGATGGAGTGGAGATCCTGAGGCATAGTTGTACGATCGTATGAAAGATAGTTTTCTCACTTGCTGTGCATACACGAAACAGTCCCATGACACAAGAAACGCTTACGCAGTCCCGTGGGTTTGTGTCCGGAGGCATTCGCCGAAGACTTCAGACTCATACGCACTTTCTGGGAGGCGCTAACGGCTGTTGTTCATGGAGCGATAAAAAAGGTACGTAGAGCCCGTGTGGCGGGGTTCAGTTGTCGTGATGACGAATATGAACACCCCCCAGGCAGATTCGGCTCTGACTCTCGTGAAGGAAGAGCCAACCCCCGAAAATAGGGGTTTTCCATTCGCACCAACCGATGCAAATATTATAATTCGGTCGTCCGACAAAGTCAACTTCCGTGTCCACAAGTCCTTGCTTGCCATGTCGTCACCATTTTTCAGAGATCTACTCTCTCTCCCCCAGCCACCCGATGGCGAACTTGTTGACGGCCTTCCAGTAGATCCAATTGTCTGAGGACGCTGACTTGCCGAACAACCTCATCTCATTGCTTTACCACGTCTCTCACCTACCCGGTTCTCATGAACATGCATTCGCCTTACTCGCTGCCTGCCAGAAATACGACATGATATCGATTCAATCCTATATCCGTGCCGAGATCAAACGTTGGCATCTGCCAAGCGGGGCTGGAGCCTTCCGTACATATGCCATCGCGAGTAGCATGGGGCTCATTCCAGAAATGGAGAGTGCAGCTCGTCTCACCTTGGGTCACCCGATGACATTCATGTCTTGGAGATGGGTTGCGGTCATTCAAAGGACCGGCGCTGTGCGACCTGGTTCGCTATCGCAGACGTTGCAGAGACAACCTTGTGTTATGTTTAAACTCATTCTTCGATGTTCATTCCAGGCGCCAGATTTGGGAAGGCTGTCGGGAAGGGTCTTCGTACACCTGGCTGGTCAACTTCTTTACAAGCAATGCAGACATGAACCACTCGGAGGGTTTTACGCGTGCAATTTCCTCACCTTCAACTATTCTCGAGGGGTTCCAAGTAGCTCTTAAGGATCACATGCAATCAGGTTGTTATTCCTGCGTTCGTGTGCATATGGAGGGGCAGACATTCTGCAAGGAGCTGGAGAAGGAGTTGATGCGGGAACTAGATGAGGTGAATACCCCATTCTATTTTGAATATTTTAAGCGCAACTGATTTCGACTGCTCGTATGACTTAGGTAACTTTTTTCACCTATCGGACCTAGAGATCTCATATTGCCATATCGGCGGGTCGGTTTTTTTACATCTCAACCACTCCTCGAGTCCACTCTTGAGCTTCTCCCGTGGATTTGGATGTTCTCTTCGCGGGCTCGGTGAGCCGATTTGCAATTCGAGGTAACATTTTGGGCGTAGTACCAATCGGACTGAGCCGACGCCAAACCATAGTACGTTGAGCACTGACGATGGCGATGGGTATCCTTCGCTGGGGAGGTTAAAGTACCTGTGTAGTCCTGTGGTCTCGGAGGGCTGCCTTCATCAAGTAACACCGAGGCTCAATCGTACGAGTGGCGTAACCAGGCCGTAGTACCGCGGTTGCACGCGTTCTCAGATGCTTCAATGTCGCACT
>JAKELI010000246.1:0-68988 GCA_021525025.1 Lactarius hengduanensis | reverse complement strand
ACAACTTGATCGACATGCGCCGGCTGACTGACTCGTTCATGATCCACACAACGATGAAGTGCGGCGCATATTGGTGGGGCCTGTCGCTGAAAACTCGCCGGGCTTGGCGATGTTCTTCCGCGTGAGGAACTCGGCGCACTGGTTATAAGCCTTGAAGTGACGTGGGTCAAGGGTGCCGGGCCACGCGGGGACAATGCCTACCGCAGGTATTCATTGTGCGTCCTGTCCGATACCCCCCTCGACACGTCTCTCACCGTGGCGAGCAGATCCGCCGTCGTGACATCGGGTGCGCCGTCGTCTACTTCAAGTGCTGGGATGGTCTCACATTCCCCTTCAAGGTCGTCCAACATGTCTTCTGCGTCGAACCGACCCTCGTTGGAGGGCTCGATATTATCCAACACGCCGGCAAAGGAGATGGGGTCAAGGCCAGACATCATGGGCTACAACAGAGGGGACGCCCTCGCGTCCTGGTGTCTATAAATAAGGGCATCCCAATAGGGGCAGGCATAGGGTACGTCGCGCGTGATTGTCCTGACTGACTGTATCGCTGACACATGGGCCTCGCCAACGTCGAATTAGTGAGTGGCCCCGCCGCCGCCGCTCATCCTGCGTCACCTACCCCTTCGACACCGCCTGCCCAGGTCCCGGCCACCCCCACTCCTCTCACCCTCGCCTAGACCTCAAGACCATCGCGTTGCCCACGCGCACGCCGCAGTCGAGGTATGTCCTCTCGGCCCGCTCATGTACTGACCTCCGCTGCCTGCCCAGTGCCCAGGTCCCAGCCACCTCCGCTCCTCTCACCCCCCTCGGTCGAAGGGACTGTCGTCGCTATGGTGCACCTCGACGATGGTCGCATGGACCTCAAGGCCATCACATTGCCCGTGCGACCCCAAGTTCTGGCTTATCCATGGCACCAGTGCGTTCTCATCGCGCGCTTCTTATCCGGTGAGATAGTCTTCGGGTCGAAGCTCTCATTGCTCACCACCCCCGCTCCTCCTGCCCTCGAGCGATGACACACCGCGTCGTCCCTGTGGTGAGCCTCGATGACGGTCGCCTGGACCTCATGGCCATCGCGTTACCCGTACGCAACGCCGGGATCACGCAACGCCCGCGCGTTCGACCCATCTACCCACCGGCGCGCGACGCCGGGATCGTCCCCAGGTACATCCTCTCAGCCAGCATCGCCCCTCATGCTGCCCCACAGAGCGATGCGACCTCCGCCACTGCCCGCCTGTTGATGCCACCCACCCAGGTCGCAGCCCGCAATTGCCCGCGCTCAGTGCGCAGTCGAAGGGTTTGTCCCCAGGTTTTGTCCCGTCTACCTCGGTGACTGTTGCCCGCTCACCCTCGAGTCGGCTTTCTGAACCTCAAGGCATATAGCCACATGTCGTCGACTTTGAGGGCTCCAAGGCAGCCAAGAAGACTTCTTCCAAGCCGACTGGTGAGGTGGTGAGGATAAGAAGAAGCGAGGCCGCACAAGGTGGTGCACCCCGACACCGGTATTTCCAACATGGCCACGGCCATCCTGGTCAACGACATTTTCGAACGCATTGCCGCCGCGGCCCCAATCGGCCGCCGCCTACTGCTCAAACAGGCGCACCCTGACACTGGTATTTCCAGCAAGGCCACGGCTTGTCAACGACATCTTCGAATGCATTGCCTCCAGATTGGCCGCCTACTGCTCAAACTGCAAACGGGCGCGCCCTGACACTGGTATTTCCAGCAAGGCCACGGCCATCCTGGTCAACGACATTTTCGAACGCATTGCCGCCGCGGCCTCCAATCGGCCGCCGCCTACTGCTCAAACAGGCGCGCCCTGACATTGGCCGCGCCTACTGCTCAAACAGGTGCGCCCTGACACTGGTATTTCCAGCACGGCCACGGCTGAACTCCTTTGTCAACGACATCTTCGAACGCATTGCCGCCGCGGCCTCCAAATTGGCTGCCTACTCAACAAATCCACCATCTCGTCAAGGGAATTCCAGACTGCTGTTCGTCTGATTCTCCCTGGTGAACTTTCGAAGCACGCCATTTCTGTATTTTATACGCCTCGACCTTGCGTGTCGAGTGACGAATTCCAGACTGCTGTTCGTCTGATTCTCCCTGGTGAACTTTCGAAGCACGCCATTTCTGTATTTTATACGCCTCGACCTTGCGTGTCGAGCTCACTTTTCCCTACAGTGATTTGAATATTTAATTTATTATTAAGATCAATATTTTTTTAATAAAATTGTTTTGAAAATAAATATATATATAATCGAAAGAATCTTTTTTATTTTATTTTTGTTTTTAATAATAAAATATATAATTGAAAGAATCAGTGGAAAGAAAAGTAGACACGTAGGCGACTAGCGTAGACACGTAGGCACGACGGATGCCCAACGCGAGTTCGACTGTTGCTTTACCCGCGTGCAACGCTGAAGGGGAAGACGGTCGTGATGGGTACAGGGTCGGCGGACGACCACGTCGGGCTTCGCGCAAGCAGAGGGCGCCTCGTATAGCCACGGGCAGTAGCAGTAGTAGCACGGTAGTAGCTACGAGTGTATCGGAGGCTCACTGACACGAAGGTCCCCGCTCACTTAGAGAGCGTTTGCACATGCCCCATGCCAATACACATATTCGCAATACGTACAAATTACACGTTCGCGGACTTCTCGCCCTCTTTACTTTGACAGAGACAAACAATTATAATTGCGACTAAAGTAAACCGTAACGCACGCTACGACTACGGGAAATGGGAAACGGGGGAGCGACGGCCTGCCCAATCAGTTAGACACATGTAAACTACGAAAGTGCCTCGCAATTGCCGAGGACTTGTTCCTCACGATGTGCTCACCACCCCTGCAGTACTCGAACGCGGCGCCAAATCCGTCGCCATATTTGTCTTTGGCCTGCTCGGCGACGCGGCGATCGGCGGCCATGCGCTCCTCCTTCAGGGCCTCACAGATGGCCGTGTATGACATCGGCTGGCCGTCGGCGGTGAACTTCCGCCAGAATCCATCCTCCGTGAGCTCTTTCCAGCTCGTGGCGATGTACTGGAAGGTGGTAACGATAAACACACGTCGGAGGAGAGCGGGGAGGGGGCAAGCGCTTACCCGCCAATTGGCCCAGTTTTTCTTCGTGCCCGCCCACTGCCCGGACTTACCGTAGCGGTACACGGCCGGCCAATGCTTGAGCGCGATCGGCTCTCCATGGATGCGTAGCACCGCCTCCGAGGGGCACCACTCAGGCGAGCTGTCGTCCCATGTCCTCACCAGCCGGGGGAGGTCTTTTGCGAATGAGATGGAAGGCGGGTCGGGAACGCTCTGCCTCGAGAAGCAGAGCGACCCGCCATTTCCGAGCTGGAGGTACTCCAGTGGGCCTTGAGGAGCCGACGCGGCGAGTGTCAGCGGTCGCTGACAGGTCGAAGTGGGAGGGGTACCGTCAGTGGTGGTGGTGGTGTGGGTCGGTGTCGGTGTCGGTGTGGTGGTGGTGTGGTGGTGGTGGTGGTGGTGGTGGTTCCGGGTCCTCTGTGAGCGGGCGCAGGCGCAGGCGCACCCACGACGGGGGGGTGACGGAGCGACATCGGCGCTGTTCCCACCGGCGATGGCCGCCACCAGCACAGGCAAGTTTGGCCTGCACATGCTGGAGCTGGAGCTAGAGCTGTGCGGCGACGGACCGTGAGCGTCTCACGAGTGTGTAAATAGGGCGGGGGCTTACACAGTCGGAGGACCCTCAGGTGAGGAGGGCGCGTTGTGATGCGCACTCGTCCCGTCCCAGTCGCGACGCCACGTTGGATGGCGACGCTTGTTCTCCGGCTCGGCTCTGGCTTGTATGGTGCGGGCACGAAGCTGTCGGCCTGTGGGGAGAAGGGAGAGAAGGGACGACTGTGGGCGGCCACGGTCAGAGCGGGCGAGATAGTAAAGGTGTGGACGACGCACCCACACCAACAGCGCCGCCCTCTCCTCATCCGTACGCATGTTCCTTCGAACTCTCGGTGGGGAGGCAGGGGCAGGGTCGGTCGAGCCCATGCCGTCGGCGGCGGCGCTGAAGAGCAGCTCGCGGCGCAGCGTCGAACGTTTTGTGCTCGCCCTCTTCCCCGGGCCCTTTGTGCTCTTCGTGACGCCACCGTCTCGAGGCCCACGGTGCTTCTTGCGTGCGCCGGGAAGGAGGCTGTGGGGCGGAGGCCGGTCGTGAGCTCGTCGGCCGTCGCGCACGCGCGCGTCGCTCAAGTGGGAGGGGAAGAGGGAGGGAGGGAGAGGAGGAGACACACTCACCCGTCCCATCCCTTCCGGTCCGCACTGAACTTCTTCAGCCGGTCTGTCAGCGTCGTCTTGTTGCCGGTTTTCGCGAGGCGGAAGGCGTCGCAGAGCTCCCGGAGGCCCGCGCGAGAGAGGTTGGTGCTGGCGTGGAAGGACGTCGTGTCAGCGTCGTGCGGGTGAGGACCGGAAGTGAGACACTCACATGTCGTGGTGCGCCACCGCGTGCGCGCCGTTGACGACCTCCCCCGGGAAGGGCAGTCCGTGCGAGGCGTGCCCGTCCAACGACGACGGTGAGTGTGAGGGCGGGGACGCATCGACATCGACGTCAATCGGCTCGTCGACGATGGGGCGACCCCATGGGCTCAGATGCGGCGGCCAACTGTCGGTCGTGTTGCTCGATGAGGAAAGCCATGAGGAGGGCGACGGGCGGAGAGGAGCAGCCAGCAGACGAGCGACACGTCGACAGGAGCGGGAGCAAATCCCAAATGAGGCCATCCGCCATCGCGGACTGGCGATCTGGGTTCACTGGGGGGGCGCGGCCACTTAGCATTCACAATGTACAAAAGTCGGGGCGGGTAGGGGCGGCACGGGCGGCGCAGGACGAAGGAGGCAAGCAAGCGGGCGGCGTCAATGACCAACCCAACGGGTGAGCCCGATCGGGTTGTTTGTCCCTTGCGCCACCACTTGCAAAAGAACGAGCCGTTCCCCGGTGCGGGAACCGCCGCGCAAAGATGAATCAGCGATCGGCCACGCGGACCGGTCACCGCCGCGTGACAGGATCGAGTCTTTCTCGAGAGAAGGGGGATTCAAGCGCGACAGCCACGAGGCGGTTCCAACCACAGCGGAGCAAAAGGAATACGGAGTATTAAGAAGACCACACATGGCTATATCAAAGCGGAGTGGCGACCCCGGCCTGGCCGCGTGAACGCCACGCGCCGTCCTGGCTGTGGTCGCCCTCGCTAAACATGCAAGCGATGCCTCTGTGGGATGGCCGGAACACGATAAAAGCGCAACGCCCCCTCCGCAATTCCTCTCGAGAAATCAGTCGCTCACATCCCACAATCACTCACACAGACAACCTCCCAGTCACAATGGTCTTTCCCGATCTCTACCCCAGCCCTCCCGAAACCCACGCATTCTCACCCATGCCGGACGCTCCCAAAGAGGACGATTCGATGGCGCAGTGGGCTCAACACGCCGGGTACGTCCAGCCCGACCCGGTTGAAGGAATCAATTTCGACTTCGAGGGCCTGGACGCCCTCCTCGCTTGGGAGCTAGGTGACACGCTCCCCGAGCCGACTCCGGCCTCCCAGCTTGGAGGCGGTCTTGTGAGCACATTCGTCCCTCCGATGAAAGAGATCACTAACGTCTGTCATAGGACTTCGACTGGCCCACCATAGAAGCCGGGGACATGCCCGGAAATAGCGCCCTCGACCATCTCGGCGCGGTACCTTTCGCCGCGACTGCCCCCGTGCCACCTCCCCTCGCCGCCAACGACTTTATGAACGACTTCCTCTTCAACATACCCGTAAGCACGCAATGGACGGTGGTCAGCCGATAATGTAACTCACCTCAAAATTCCACAGGAGTGGGATTCTACACACTCGCTCACCCCATGCATGTTTCCACCTCACGTCTTCCACGTCTTGTACTCATCAGTCCAAAGCGCTGACAGATGTCAGCTCGGTCACATCACCCCAGGGCGACAACACTGGGGACCAACCAACACCCTCCCCCATTGACGGGGGCAGCAGCCTCACAGGTCCGTGAGTGCGACGCGCTACGCAACGATTGCTGTGCTTACTACGTTTATTACAGGTTCCGTCATCGGCCAACCCTCTCTCAAATTATGATTTCACCAGCGTCTTCCAGCCGGAACAAACTGCCTGCACACTCCCCTCTTGGCTCATCGGGGACGGCATCGATTTCGCTGGGCAAACGCCAGCCGGGTTGCGTCTCGATCACCGACCTCATGAACATGTACGGGAACACGTATGTATCTCTGATTCTGCTTACCGGAGAAATATCCTGATGCCGATATTCATCCTTGCTTAGTCATACTGGGGCCAACCTCGATATGGCGGCGCCCATCGATGTGCCATCGGCGATGGAGACCACAAGCACAGGTGTCTTGGAGACTGTGCTCGGGAAGCGAAGTAGGAACAGGTATGGGGCCAATCGTAATCGCTCAGGAGGTCCGATGATGACGATGGCAGCAGCTATGAATCATCCCACAAGAGGGGAAATTCAACCACGGACGGGGTCTTGGAGGCAGCGGGATCTACGAAGAGGACCCGCCATACACCTGCCATCAGGACCCAAGAAGTGTACAATAGTAAATCCAAGGCGGTAGGACGTGGAGCGGGGAGGCTCGCGTCTACGACAGCACGGGGAGTTTACCATCGATCCTTGTTGGGACCTAGCGTTCCGCAGGGGTCGGTGGGAGCCCTTGTGCAAGGACAGCCGTCTTGTACTGAGGAGAGAGAGCAGGAGGACGACACGAGCAGCAATTTGGCGCAGCCAGATCGATCTGCGAAATCCGGAGATCGCCGAGGAGCTCCCAAAGTCGTTGACAGCGTGGCAGAGGTTGTTGCTCCAGACCACCCAGGCCGACGTGGAGCGCGGGGCGTTAGCGTGATCAAGTGCAGGCTGTGTCCCACCGAGGCGATTCAAGGAACTGGGCGTACTTTTGCCGCCATTGTAGAGACTCCGAGGAGCACCCTGCGAAAATCAACTGCTGCGAGCGTTGCGGGATCTATTTCGGCCGCCAAGACTCGATGAAGCGTCACAATGATTCGGCAACGAAGGCGTGCTGGGGGACGACGCCAGAAGAGGCAGCATGAGGAAGTATAGGCTAAGCAGCTCTTGGGGGTTTTTCCAGGCGAGGGTGGAGTATTGCTGAGGACAGGTGGAGGAGCTCGGTCCCACATTCGCCACGATCGCCAGGGTTAGAGCTCCCGAGCAAGTCGAAGAAGGCGTTCTCAACGAGGAAGAAAAGTTTAGAAGGCACAGCTCGCAGGTCGCAGGACTCTAATAGCAAATGAATAGATATGTACCTTCTCACTCATGTGCTGTTTGCGATGTGTGGCGCCACGGACGATTCCTACTTTTCCTGTGTTCGCTTAGTGATGGTCTTTACTATATCGGTTTCGGTCTGGTTTCGTTTCTTCATATGTGTACTGTACTGTAAAGAGTCCTTGGATCAGTTTCTAATCTGTGTATTGGCCACGTACCGTGTTGTCCTTTTTCCTCAATCGGACTATCTGCGCAGTGGATGCAAAGGTAAATGGGTGAAGAGGTTGGACCTGATCGTACGCCTGCGAACCCCGAACATCTGGTACTGGTCCCTTAGCCCCCGAGTGAGGGACGCATGAGTCAACGCGAACAGATACAGTATGAATCGGAACACCTTTTGAATGTGCCTCGCGTGGGCCTCTGCCACGTCATGTTCTAGTACAACAGTTATTATATGTACCAGTATCTGGACAGTATACCGAATATCTTCCGTATAATCGACCAATTGACCGCACCACATACGAGAGAGGAGAACGTTGTTATAATGTAGAAGAAGAGTACAAGCAAACACGCGTCGCTTTCGGACACACGCGTGTCATTGGGGAGAGAGGCAAGATCGATCGACGAGTAGGGGAGTAATGGACACGACAGAGCACGCGCACCATCCCATCGCGGCTTCCGTCCTCTTCCTGAGAAAAAAAAAATGCTTGTGGATCGGATGAGCGGAGAACCGCTTGCCGTGCCATCGATTATAAGTAAAAAAGAAATTCGAGACGTGTGTACGGCATGGGTCGGCGCTTACCTCGACCCCACCTTGCCACACTTCACTGCATCACCGTCACCGCGTGTATTCCCAGCGTCTTGCCACAAAACCTCCCCCCATGGAAGTCTGCTGCTGTTTTGAGGCAGAGTCAATACGTTCGTTGCCACTAGCAGCCGGACTGAAGCTGACTTGGGGCCTCCTTGTTGGAGTTGGTACCGCGTTGTTCGATACGCGACGGCTGATTGCATGGATATGAACCGTGGCTGTCCGCTGATGGTGTCTCCCAATTTATCTGAGTCAGGTGATCATGTGAAATTTTTGACCATCGATTTGTGCGTGCGTCAAATTATCGAGGATGAGCGATCCTTCCTGCCTCTTCGTCATTGATGTAATTGTATCCCGAGACTGTCGCTTCAACGCGCCTTTGAAGCGGTTCAGCTAGAGCGCTGGTTCGGAAGGAATTTGACAGTCGTCCCAGTCCACTTACTAACCTACACGAGACACGTACACAACTATCGCTGGTACAACTACAACTTTCAAGTCCATTATTTCGATCTCTCTCGTCAAGAAGGGTTCCCATCGACTAGAATCTCCGTAAACGGTTTCTAGAACTCGCATGGCCGCATGGGCCATGGCGTTGCCTAAGTTAAATCGAATGACGGCTGCAAGTTGGGAGAAGTACAACGCGTGTTCAGGTACCAGGGATACCCTAGAAATACAACACTTGCCTTCTCCCGAGCACGGGCTATTTCCCGCTCCAGTTGCACGCAATAATCTTCCCCATTCGTAGCATGTTGCTCTAGGCAGAACGTACATTTTCCCGAATACCCCTGAGCTGCATGCCCCCGCAGAGCCCTCAAGTATTTCGAACGAATGATCGATGATTTGACAAGTGGACGCGTGAAATCTTGCTTCAGCTCTTCGATTTGCTGCGAAAAAAAGTCGTGCAGCCACGTGGGGAGTGCGGGTGCACCCTCAGTCAACGGCTGGGCCTTCTTCCCAGGACAGGTAATCCAGATTCTTGACGGGCCATTGAGAGTATTAAGGAACGATTCGAAGCACGAGACTAGTTTGTCTCTGCAACCTTTCCGGAAGTTGGAAAGCTCGTGGAGTGCCCATCCTTCAAACAGTCGCAGATCGTCTCCGAGATGTTCAAACGTCATCGGATAATCTAAAGTGAGAGAGGCGGCCGTGTTCATTTCTGGGATGAGCCTACTGCTACTCGCAATAGCATACGCGCGGAAAGCCTGAGCGCCGTCCAGTACGGGCGATTGTCTGTGTGCGACTTCACCGCGGATAGAGGATTGGACAGCCGTCATGTCGTATTTATGGGCGGCGGCAAGCAAAGCCAGGATTCTGTCATATGACGCAGGGATTTCGGAAGGGATAGGGTACAAGATCGTAATGAGGGACCGTACGAGCTCTGCGTCCTCCGATATTTCCACCGTAGCAAGCTCGCCAACTGTTGCACTGTTCGGAGACTGAGGTAGAGAAAACATGTCCCTGAATACTGGCGACGAAGAGGCCAGTATCGCTTTGTGGACAAGAAAATCGGCACGGTCAGATGACCGTACGATGACATCTGCTTCACTGATGTCCAAGCATCCAGGAAGGGGAAATGAAACAGCAGGTAAGCCTACATGACTCCTGAGGGCTCGTGTCTGTCCTAAGATTGACAGCTCTGGCTCTGCCTGCGGAAACGTCTGAATACATTTGGGGTGTAGTAATTCACCGATTCAGTGCTCAGCCTTTTCTATAGTGAGATGAACGACGGCAGTCAGGGTCGTCCAAAAGGTGCGCATCGTGTCGACCGGTATTTGGGTACAGAAGGAGCACCCAGGCCCGGTTGTCTGAGTCCCGAAGACGTTACTAACTGTGCTCGTAGTAGTAGCAGCATCAGCGCCATCTGGAACTCAATAGGATCGAATAATGAAGGATTTTCTGTTATTGACATGATGTATGAGTGAACCCAGTACGGGGGACCAGTACCATGTTGATGACTTGAACATTGTATGCGCTCAGCACGGCGCCGACGCCGTACGAGGGGAGGTCAAACTTGAGCCATGCCTGGACTCTCTGGTGATAGTTCCAAAGTTCGCGAAGATAAGCGCCTGGCATAACGTCTTCGAACTTCTCAATTGTCAAAGTGAACTTCAATGTGAATCGCGCGGCCTGGATTGCTTCACGACGCAGTCCGTACTTCTGCGCGAGAGAGTAAGCCAGGAAGGCGTTCTCTCTGTGAATGAAAGGTGGGTCTTGCTGAGAGAGAGAGCCACGGATTGTGGTCTATCACGGAGTACATCTCGTATTTCTGAGCAACTGATAGAAGTTCCATCTTTTCGTCGAGGGATGAGGGGGAGAACGGAAGGTACGGGAAAAATGAAAGTGAATAGACAGGAAATGATTGCGCTGCTATCAGACAGTTGGACTTCGGGGAGCCGTGTTCTTGCACTGGCAGAGTTCGCAGCGCCCAGAGTCGGAGGGGGTGGAAGCGGCTTGTATCAGCTTGCCAAGAACAGTGGAACTCCTGATGATATTAAAGCTTGAACACCCGAAATGTCTGGGAGTCACCGGAGCGGAGAACGACGTCGGCATCAGGATCATCGAAGAGTATGTGGGGGGAATCATCGGGATCAGGCTGCGGGTAGTAGGATGTGTCTACAGGGACAGTAGCCATGGAAAAGACAAGGGTCTAGGAGGCCTTCGATATCTACACGAGTCGATGCACCTCGGGGCCACTAGTATTAGGCTAGCGCACTGGTGCAAGTCCCTGTTGTTCGAATGAATGTCGTTACTAGCTCTAGACCCGAATTAAGCCATCACATGCATCACGTGCACTACCACTACATGTTTCGAATGTTTCGAATCACGTGAAAGGGATCTTGTTCTCGCACATTGATTGACTTGTTGATTGATACTTGTGGGGCGATCCCTTGGGCGATGATCCCGTCGACCCCAGCACCAGATGTCCCCGCGCGCAAATAAAAATTTCCTCGAGCATGGAGTAGTTTAAATCTTAAGAACATTCAGCTGGAATGTTAAGCGGCGGCAGCAAGCGTACTACTGTACTATTCAACAGTGGGAACGGTAAACTAAACTGTACAGATTCTACAGAAAACACACACGTGCACACAGGTAAAACTAGGAGCAACCCAAGCTCACGACGATATCACCTCGGGTCTGCCTTGACTGAAATCCCCACAGTTTTAAGAGGAGGGCATGGTCGAGTCTATTATGTCTGTAGACTCGGATGCGACTAGCGTCTTGAGAAAGGCGCAGCGGCAGCGGGTAGTCAGACTCTAAGGGTACCCTCGAAACGCAAATGCTGTACATGCCTTCTTGCGTGCCTGGGACAACGCTTGCTCTAGTTGCGCGCAATACCACTCCCCTTTCATAGCGTGCACCCCTAAACAAAAGGTGCAGCGATCCGGAGCGGCATGCTCCCGGAGAACTTCCAGGTATTTCTCGCGAATTCTTGAGTGGTTGATGAGTGGACATGTGAATGCTTGCTTCAACTCTTCGATTTGCGACTTGATAATATCGTGTACCCATGTGGGAAGTGTGGGGGTGGCGTTTTGGGGTCGGGCGCGGGGCTGGTCAACAAAAATATTGGCAGCAGACGACACCCTTTGGGGACAGTCGAGCCATATTTTCGAAGGGCCACTGTAAATATCGAGAAAAGATTCGAAGCACGAGATGAGGTCGTCTCGGCAGCTTTTCCGAAAGCGGAAAAGCTCATGTAGTGCCGGTCCTTCGAATAGTCGCAACTGGTCTCCGAGATGTTCAAATGTCATAGGTTGGTCCAGAGTTAGGAGCGCCGCCATTTCCATTTCCGATGTGAGCCGACTGCTGCTCGTGATGGCGTAGATACGAAAAGCCTCCGATTCATTCCGTGCAGGCGACGGTCTGCGTGCGATCTCGGCGCGGATACAGGACTGGACAGTAACCATGTCGTATTTCTGCGCAGCGGCGAGTAGGGCCAGGATTCTGTCAGACGATGCAGGTAGGTCGGAAGGGATGTGATACAGTATTGTAATGAGGGATCGTACTAGCTCGGCGTCTTCCGATATATCTACCACAGGAAGCCCGTCAATCATTTCGCTATTTGGTGGCTGAGGGAGCGAAAGTATATTCCTTAGAACCGGCGAAGAGGAGGCCAGTACCGCTTTGTGTGAACGGAACCTAGTGAGGTCGGGGGTCCGTACTATGATGTCTGCCTCGCTTAAGTCAAGGCATTCGGGCAGAGGTAAGGAGACAGCAGGTGGACCCATGTGGCTCCGTTGGTCCGCTTCGATCCCTAGGATTGACAGTTCTGTATCGGCCTGTGGAAGTGTCGGAATATTCCTCTCGTGTAGCTCGCATACTACTCCACAATGCTCACCTTTTCCATACAGCGATGAGCTGTAGCAGCCAGGGTCGTCCAAATGGTGCGCATCTTCTCGACAGGTATGAGGATACAGGATGAACACCGCCAGCCTGAGTACTCCCGCGGGCCGGCATGCCGCGCCAGGGCCATTTGAAACTCAATAGGATCAAAGCGAGAAGGATTTTCCATTATGGACCGGATGTATAACTCAATCCAGTATGGGTGACCATCAATGGAATACTGAGTACAGTTGAAACCGTTCAGCAATGCACCGGCACCAGACGAGGGGAGGTCCAACTTGAGCTGGGCCTGGACTCTTTGGCGATATTTCCAAAGTTCGTGAAGATAAGCGCCTGGCATCATGGCGAGCTTGTCTTCGAGAGTTTCGATCGTCAAATCGAACTTCAACGTGAGTCGCGCCGCCTGGGTTGCTTCCTTGTAAAGTCCGTACCTCTGTGCGAGTGAGTAAGCGAGGAATGCGTTCTCTGGAGTGATGAAAGGCGGGTCTTGCAAAGCGAGAGAACCCCGGATGTAAGATAGCACGGAACTCATCTCGTATTTTTGGGCAACCGAGAGGAGCTCCATAGTTTCCTCGGGAGTTGAAGGGAGAGTAGGAATTACGGGGAAAATGAAAGTGAGCAGGCTGGAGAGGACCGCACTGCTCACAGGAAGTTGTACTTCGGGGAGCTGTGTTTGAGCACTTTCTGAAGCCGCAGCGTCAGAGACACCGAATTGCGCTTGTATCAGCTCTCCGAGCACAGAAGAACTGTTGATAATATAAAGCTTGAGGACTCGAAACGTCCGGGAGTCACGGGAGCGGAGAGCGACATCTGCACCAGGGTAGTCAAAGAGTACTTGAAAGGGTTCAACACTTGGTTCGACCTCAACAAGATCAGCTGGCGGAGAGGGAGGGTCTGGAGTGACGGTGGCCATGAAAGCACAAGTTCACAAGGGTCAAGGGCACTTTCGAAGTCGACTATTGGGCCATTAACGAATTGCTGTAACATGGGCGTCCGAGTCTGACGCGGGTGTTCTAGGTCCTAACCTAACGAGCGCCAGCCGGGATACAGCGTAACTGGCTCGGACTGGTACAGCTCTCACGCCCTGCCCCGACCTATGCCTTCAAGGCTTGCTTCACACATGCAAGAGGGCACCATGTCAACTACGTCACTGGTAGACTTTCAAGTCCATGGACCATGACTATTCTTTTCTTTTTGGACAAGCGATGTATTAGATAGCAAGAGATAGTAAGTTACCTGATTGGCAGTCACGGAGCTCATCTCGTATTTCTGAGCTACTGATAAACGATCCGTCTTTTCGTCGAGGTGGAGAACGGAAGGTACGGGGAAGATGAAAGCGAGTAGACAGAGCGAGTAGACAGGAAAGATTGCGCTGCTATCAGACAGTTGGACTTCGGGAAGCCGTGTCCCTGCACTGGCAGAGTCCGCAGCGCTAGACTTGGAGGTGATGGAAGCGACTTGTATCAGCTTGCCAAGAACAGTGAAACTCCTGATGACATAAAGCTTGAGCACCCGAAATGTCTGGGAATCACAGGAGCGGAGAACGGCGTCTGCATCAAGGATCGTCGAAGAGTATGTGGGGGGAGTCACCGGGGTCAGGCTGAGGGTAGGATCATGTGTCTGGAGGACAGTAGCCATAGAAAGTGACAAAAGTCTATGGGGCCTTCGATACCCACGAGAGTCGATACACCTCGGGGCGCTAGTGCAGGTACCCGTGGTTGAAACGACTCGATGGTACCTATCCCGGGCCGATCCGAGTCGGAGAGGAGCCCCCGCACGTGCTCATTCCTTTTCGCCACCTGTCCGCCCACCTTTCAACCGCCTAAAAAACCATCATTGTGTTCAGCGACGCTCATCCAGTCGTCCCTGGAGAGGCCACTCACCCGTCGCGACCCCGCCTGGGCCACAAGAACTCTCATTTTCGATCGAGTAGCGCTTCGCGCTTTCGCAATCTCTAAGCACTTTCCTATCTCGCACCATCAAGTACCTACGTACAGTTCTCCACTTTCGCCCTTGCTTTCGCCACTGAGTAATACAGCTTAATGCCGACCGCCTCTCGGCGTCGTCACCCTTCCGTGTTGCGCGCCTCCTACCATCCTCTCACGCTCAGCCCTGCGTAGCACGGAACTTCCCATCGTAAGAGTTCGAGCAGCGACTCGCAACGGCCTATATCGCTGTATGGCACGTAGAAGCGATCTTGGAAGCGACTCACAACTGACGCGGGCGTCGTGCGTGTTGATGTCTACCGGTACTTGAGGGGCCCCATGGCCCCATCACCAGATGCCCCGCACAAATCATATTTGCCTCGAGATTGTGGTATAGCGCGGGTTGTAATTCTGAGCAGTATAAAGAGCCCGGGTACCCAACTGTCGTTCCCAGCAGACGTACAAAACACACACGCATACACGAGGAGCAATCCTTCGACTTGCGACAATTCACTCTCTCATCAAAAGAGCCACCATCGACTGAAATCCCCGAACAGTTACTATACTAGCAGGATATGATCGGGACCGTGTCAGAGCAGCCTGCGGGCAGACTGGCGTCTTGAGAAGGCGCAGCGGGTGGTCAGACTCTGAGGATGCCCTCAAAACGTAAACGTTGTACATGCCTTCTTGCGGGCCTGGGCCAGCGCTTTCTCTAGCTGCGTGCAGTAGGACTCCCCTTTCGTAGCATGTACCTCCAAGCAAAAGGCGCAATGACCCTGAGCGGCATGCCTCCGGAGAGCTTTCAGGTATTTCTCACGAATGCTTGAGGATTTGATGAGGGCCGTGTGAATGCCTGCTTCAACTCTTCGATCTGTGGAGCAATAATGTCGTGCACCCATGTGGGAAGTGTCGGACTGGCGTTTTGGGGCACGGCGCTTGGCAGGCCAAAGCTGGGTGAGCCAAATAGAGCAACAGAGGTAACTTGAACAGACAAACACCTTTGGGGACAGCCGAGCCATATTTTCGAAGGGCCACTGTCAATATCGAGAAATGATTCGAAGCACGAGATGAGATTGTCTCGGCAGCTTTTCCGAAAGAGGGCGAGATCGCTTAGCGCCCGTCCTTCGAACAGCCGCAACTCGTCTCTGAGATATTCAAATGTCATAGGTTGATCCAGAGTCTGGCGCGCCGCTGTGTCCATCTCCGATGTGAGCCTACTGCTGCTTGCGATGGCATACACACGAAAGGCCTGCGCCCAGTAACCCCAGTTCCATGCAAGTGACGGTCTGCGTGCAAGTTCGGCGCGGATAGAGGACTGGACAGCAACCATGTCGTATTTCTGCGCAGCGGCGAGCAGGGCCAGTATCCTGTCATACGATGGCAGGTTAGGTCGGAAGGGATGTGATACAGTATTGTAATGAGGGATTGTACAAGCTCGGCGTCTTCTGATATATCCACCACAGGAAGCCCGTCGACCATTTCATTATTTGGAGGCTGAGGAAGGGAAAGCACATCCCTAAAGACCGATGAGGAGGAGGCCAGTACCGACTTGTGGGAACGGAACAAAGTAAGGTCGGCGGTTCGTACTATGATATCCGCCTTACTTAGGTACAAGCATTCGGGTAGAGGCAAGGGATCGGCGAGTGGACCCATATGGCTTCGCGCATTCGGTTCAGTCCCTAAGATCGACAACTCTGATTCGGCCTGCGGAAGTGCTAGTGTCGGAATATTCTTAGTGTGAGTTCACATACACAATACTCACTTTTTCCATGCAGCGATAGATGGTGGCAGCCAGGTGACGTCCAAAGGCGCGCATCGTCCTCGACAGGTATAAGGATACAGGACGAACACCGCGTCGTGCCGCTACCTGCGGTATGCTGCGCCAGGGCCATTTGGAACTCGATAGAATCGAAGTGAGAAGGATTGACTTTTATGGACGAGATGTATGATTCAATCCAGTGTGGGATGTCAGTGCCGACGGCATATTGAGAACAGTTGAAATCCTTCAGCGCCGCACAGTGTCGGACGTGAGAAGGTCCAACCTGAGCTGGGCCTGGACTCTTTGGCGATATTTCCAAAGTTCGGTGAAGATAAGCGCCTGGCATCATGGCGAGCTTGTCTTCGAGAGTCTCGATCGTCAAATCGAACTTCAACGTGAGTCGCGCCGCCCTGGGTTGCTTCCTTGTAAAGTCCGTACCTCTGTGGCGAGTGAGTAAGCAGGAATGCGTTTTCTGGAGTGATGAAAGGCGGGTCTTGCAGAGCGAGAGAACCCCGGAGGTGAGATAGCACGGAACTCATCTCGTATTTTTGGGCAACCGACAGGAGCTCCATAGTTTCTTCGAGAGTTGAAGGGAGAATGGGAATTACGGGGAAATGAAAGTGAGCAGGCTGGAGAGGATCGCGCTGCTCACAGGAATGTGTACTTCGGGGAGCTCGTGTTTGAGTACTTTCTGAATCAGCACGTCAGAGGTGTCGGAATTGCAGGATGCGCTTGTATCAGTTCTCCAAGCACGGCAGAACTGTTGATAATATAAAGCTTAAGGACGCGAAACGTCCTGGATCACGGAACGGAGAACGACATCTGCACCAGGGTAGTCGAAGAGTACTTCAACACTTGGTTCAACAAGACCAGCTGGCGGAGAGGGAGGATCTGGTGTGACGGTAGCCATGAAAGCACAAGGAAGGGTCAAGGGCGCTTTCGAAGTCTACTATTGGGCCATTAAGGTATTACTGTAACACGGGCGTCCGAGTCTGATGCGGGTGTTTAAGCTAACGAGCGCCGGGGCCGCGCCGGGATACAGCGTAACTGGTACAGTTCACACGCCTTCACTGTTCCGACTCATGTGACTTACATTCACGGCTTCGCTTCACATGCTTCACACTTACAATAGGGCACCGTGACCACGTCAACTAGATTTTCAAGTCTATTCGTAACCAGCTCCCAGAACCTGCATGGACCGTCGCATTGCCTAAGTCGAAGTGAACGATGTCTGCAAGTTGTGAGAAGAAACTTCAAGTAAGCACAGCACGTGTTCAGACACCGGGGCTATTCTCGACATGGGTTACTTGCCTTCTCCCGAGCACGGGTTATTGCCTGCTCCAGTTGCGTGCAATACTCATCCCCTTTCATAGCGTATCCTTCTAAGCAGAAGGTGCATTGTCCCGATGATCCCGAAACTGCCGGTGCATGCTTCCGCAGAGCCTCCAGGTATTTTTTACGAACGGCTGACGGGCTAATGAATGGACGTGTGAAATCTTGCTTCAACTCTTCGATCTGTGGCATAAAACAGTTGTACAACCACGCGGGGAGTGCGGGTGCTTTCTTAGTCGATGGCCCGGCCTTGCTTCCGGGACAACCAGTCCAGATTCTTGAAGGGCCGTCGCGGGTATCCAAGAACGATTCGAGGCACGAGACTAGTTGACCTCTGCAACTTTTCCGGAAGTTGGAAAGCTCGTGTAGTGCCCGTCCTGTAAATAATTGCAAATCGTCTCCGAGATGTTCAAACGTCATCGGGTAATCTAAAGTGAGAAAGGCGGCCACCTTCATTTCCGGGATGAGCCTATAGCTGCTCGCGATGGCATACGCGCGGAAAGCCTGCGCTCCGACTAGTACGGGCGGTTGTCGGCGTGCAACTTCGTCGCGGATAAAGGACTGGACAATGCCCATGTCATATTTTTGTGCGGCAGCAAGCAAAGCTAGGGTTCTGTCATATGACGTAGGGATTTCGGAGGGGATTGGGTACAAGATTGTGATGAGGGATCGTACGAGCTCCGCGTCCTCCGGTAAATCTACCGCAGGAAGCCCGTCAACTGTTCCGCTGTTCGGAGGTTGAGGGAAAGAAAACATATTCCCGAATACTGAAGACGAAGAGGCCAGTATCGCTTTGTGGACAGGGAAATTGACACGGTCAGATGACCGTACTACGACGTCTGCCCCACTAAGGCCCAGGCATTTGGTAAGAGGAGGAGAAACAGTGGGTAAGCCTGGATGACTCCGAGGACTTGTTTCCGTCCCTAAGAAAGACAGCTCTGATTCGGCCTGCGGAAGCGTTTGATTACATTTTGAGTATATATCATATATACGATGCTCACCTTTTCCATACTGCGATGAACGACGGCAGTCAGGGTTGTCCAAAAGGTGCGCATCGTTTCGACTGGTATCTGGGTACAGAAGGAGCACCCGGCCACGGATTTCCCGACGATGTTACTAACTGTGCCAATAGTGTGCCGCATCAGCGCTATCTGGAACTCCATAGGATCGAAGAAAGAAGGATTTCTGATATCAACGCGATGTACGAGTGGACCCAGTGTGGGGAACTGGTGGTGTATTGGGAAATACAGTCGAAAGCATCAAGCAAGGTACCAGCGCCAGACGAGGGGAGGTCCAACTTGAGCTGGGCCTGGACTCTTTGGTGATATTTCCGAAGTTCCTGGAGATAAGCACCTGGCCTGACGTCCTTGAACCTCTCGTTCGTCAAAGTGGATTTTAATGTGAATCGCGCGGCCTGGATTGCTTCACGACGTAGTCCGTACTTCTGCGCGAGAGAGTAAGCCAGGAGAAAGCGTTCTCTTTGTGAATGAAAAGTGGGTCCTGCTGAGAGAGAGAGCCACGGATGTGGTCCATCACGGAGCTCATCTCGTATTTTTGAGCCACTGATAGAAGTTCCATCTTTTCGTCGAGGGATGACGGGAGAATGGAAGGTACGGAGAAGATGAACGTGAGCAGACAGGAAAGGATTGTACCGCGGTCGTACAGCTGGACCTCGGGAAGCCGTGCTCCTGTACCGGAAAAGCTCGCACTAGCAGCGCCAGAGGTTTTGGAAGCAGCTCGTATCAGTTCGCCGAGAACAGTAGAACTCCTGATGATATAAAGCTTGGGAACCCGAAATATCTGGGAGTCACCAGAGCGGAGAACGACATTTGCGTCAGGATCGTTGAAGAGGACGTGGCCCGGGGGGTGGTTCATCGGGCCCGGGATCAGCGATGTCTACCGCTTGGTATCAGGGTGAGTTTGGAGCCAAGAGGGTGAGGTGAGTGTCGTCGATGTGACTAGGCATGGGGGTCCTCAGCCTGAGGCTGTGGGTAGGACTCAGATGTGTCTAGAGGGAGTGTAGCCATGGAAATGGAAGAGACAAGGGTCTAGGGAACCTTCAATACAGTATCTACAAGAGTCGATGCACCACTGTCTCGGCTGACGCACTGGTGTAAGTGCCGGCAGTTGGAGCGGATGTCGTGAACCAACGACTCGGACCCAACCCGTCACGCGTCACATGTCACGGTCTTGATACGCCGGATCACCACGACACGGGAGCTTGGAAAGCGACTTACAAGCGCCGCGCCGACCGTGACCGTGCCTATCAGTACTTGTGCGGCTATCTCACCGGCTCCCCCCAGATAGCCCCGCGCAAATGATAATTTTACTGAATACACACTAATGCACAGGTAAAACTAGGAGTAACCCTTTGAGTTCACAACGAATTCGACAATTCCGCCTCTCATCCTTGCTCTCATCAAAAAGGATCCCCCTCGACTGAAATCCTCGAACAATTCCTAGATCAGAGCTCGGTCATAGCCGTGTCACGGTCTAAGCAGAAACGACTGGCATCTTGAGACAGGTGCGGCAGGTGGTCAGACTCTGGGCGTACTTTTGAAGCGCTGCGCTGCACTTACCTTCTCATGGGCCTGGGCTAGCGCTTTCTCCAGCTGCATGCAATACCACTCCCCTTTCAAAGCGTGCACCCCTAAGCAAGATGTGCAGAGATCTGGAGCGGCATGTTTCCGGAGAGCTTCCAGGTATTTCTCGCGAATGCTTGAGGGTTTTATGAGTGGACTTGTGAATGCTTGCTTCAGCTCTTCAATCAGTGGGCTAAAAAGGTTCTGCACCCATGTAGGTAATGTGACTGTGGGCGGGGAACTTTTGGACTGGGAACTTTTGGACTGCGTTCCGTGAGTGATCTTTGAGCGAACGGGACGAAGAGAAAAGCACTTGTCAGCAGATAACTCACTCGTTTGGGACAGTCGACCCATATTTTTGAAGGGCCACCGTTAATACGAAGAAATGATTCGATGCACGAGACGAGGTTGTCTCGGCTGCCTTTGCGAAAGCTGGCAAGTTCACGTAGCGCCCGACCTTCGAACAAACGCAACTCGTCTCCAAGATATTCGAACGTCATAGGTCTGTCCAGAGTGAGGCGCGCCGCCATTTCCATTTCCGGTGTAAGCTTGCTGTTGCTCGCGATGACATACGCACGAAAGGCCAGCACACCATCCAGTGTAGGTGGCGGTCTGCGTGCGACCTCGGCGCGGATAGAGGATTGGACAGCACCCATATCGTATTTCTGCGCAGCAGCGAGCAGAGCCAGGATTCTGTCGTACGATGCAGGTAATTCTGGAGGGATTGGATACAACATTGTAATGAGGGATCGTACTAGCCCCGCATCTTCCGATATATCCACCACAGGAAGTCCGTTGACCATTTCATTGTTTGGAGGCCAGGGGAGGGTAAACATATCCCTGAAGACCCAGGACGAGGAGGCCAGAACGGACTTGTGGGCAAGGAAACTACTAAGGTCTGAGGTCCGCACTACGACGTCCGCCTCACTTAAGTCCAAGGATTCGGGTAGAGGCAAGGGGATGGTAGATGTACCCATGTGACCTCGCGGGCCCGTTTCAGTCCTTAAGATCGACAGCCTTGATTCGGCCTGTGGAAGTGTCAGAATGTGTATTTCGCATACACAATGCTCACCTTCTCCATACAGTGATGAACGGTAACAGCCAGGGTCGTCCAAAAGGTGCGCATATCCTCGACAGGTATAAGGAGACAGGTTGAACACCGCTTCGTACTAGTACCTGCTGTATGCCGCGCCAGGGCCATTTGAAACTCAATAGGATCGAAGCGAGAAGGGTGGTCCATTATGGACCAGATGAATGACTCGATCCAGTATGGGTTACCGTTCTTATTACATTGAGAACAGTCGAAACCCCTCAGCGCCACACTGGCACCAGACGAGGGGAGGTCCAATCTGAGCTGGGCCTGGACTCTTTGGTGATATTTCCAAAGTTCGTGAAGATAAGCGCCTGGCATCATGGTGAGCTTGTCCTCAAGAGACTCGATCGTCAAAGTGAACTTCAACGTGAGTCGCGCCGCCTGGATTGCCTCTTCCCGAAGTCTGTACCTCTGTGCGAGTGAGTAAGCGAGGAAAGCGTTCTCTGGACTGATGAAAAGCGGCCGCTGTCGAGAAAGAAAGCCCCGGATGTGAGTCAGCACGGTGCTCATCTCGTATTTTTGAGCAGCCGACAGGAGCTCCATGGTTTCCTCGATATGTGATGGGAGAACTGGATTTACGCGGAAAATGAAAGTGAGCAAGCTAGAGAGGATCGCGCTTCTCTCAAATAGCTGCACTTCAGGAAGTCGTGTTTGAACACTCGCAGAATCAGTGGCGTCAGAGGTGTCGGAAGCGGCTTGTATCAGCTCTCCGAGCACGTTAGAACTATTGGTAATATAAAGCTTGGGTACCCGAAACATCTGGAAATCATGGGAACGGAGAACGACATCTGCGTCAGGGTAGTCGAACAATATTTTAGAAGATTCATCAAGACCAGCAGGCGGAGAGGGGAAATCTTGGATGACAGCCGCCATGAAAGAACAAGGGTCATGGGCACTTTCGAAGACCGTCGGGCCATGAACGTGCATGAACCCTGGGCCCTGACGCATTTTCTAATAGGTGTCACGATGGCAACGAGCGCCCGTGAACTCGTTACTAACGAGTACAGTTCCCACCAAGGTTCCCACGCTCATGCCAGTGCACACTGGCTCATACTTGCGAGCTTCAAGTCCATGACTATTCCGTCCCTCATCAACAGGATTTTCCATTGATAAGAATCCTCGTAGCCGGTTCTCCTGGCATGGGTCATGACAGTGTCTGAGTGGCTGATAGCTTGATACAGTACTTCTCTGGACATGACAAGTGAAAGCGATGTCGCCAGTGGAAGCGACTCACAAGAGCCACAGACTGTGGGTATTGATGCCTACCAGCACTTGTGCGGCAATCCTCCTGGCCCCGTCACGGTGCAAATGACATCTCCCCGAGGTTGTACTAGTTCTAGCGGCGCACGAGCCTTAAGAATGCTCTCCCGGATATTCGACTCGGAGAGGTAACAAGAGGCTCAACAGCCGTCCCCAGCAAACTACTGTAGACTGTACAGAACACATACACATACACAGAAAAAATAGGATTGATCACGGCAACGACAATTCCACCTCTCATTGAAACGGGTCCTCCTCAACTAAACGTTTTCATAAAGCGTGGCTCGGTGGTGTCCATGTCTAAGCGGAAACCATTGGCATCTTACGAAAGACGCGGTGGGTAGTCAGACTCTAAAGACACCCTCGAAACGCAAACGCTACACTTGCCTTCTCCCATGCCTCCTTCAGCGCTTGCTCTAGCCGTATGCAATACCAATCCCCTTTCATAGCGTGCACCCCTAGGCAAAAGGTGCAGCGATCCGGAGCGGCATGCTTCCGGAGAGCTTCCAAATATTTCTCGCGGATACTCGAGGGTTTGATGAGTGGACGTGTAAATGCTTGCTTTAGCTCTTCAATCAGTGGGCTAAAAAGGTTCTGTACCCATGGGGGCAGTGTAGGCGGGGACTTTTTCGACTGGTCGTTTAAGAAGTTATCTTTGAGCGAGAAACTCGGAGCGAGACAAAGAATAAAGGCGCTGGTCAGAAATGACTCACGTGTCTGGGACAGTCGATCCATATTTTCGAGGGGCCACTGTCAACATTGAGAAATGATTCGAAGCACGAGACGAGACTGTCTCGGCACCCTTTGCGAAAGCGGGAAAGTTCACGTAGCGCCCATCCTTTGCACAATCGTAACTCGTCTCCGAGATGTTCAAATGTCATTGGTTGGTCGAGAGTGAGGCGCGCCGCCATTTCCATTTCCGGGGTGAGCTCGCTACTGCTCGCGATGGCATACGCACGAAAGGCCAGCACACCGTCCAGTGTGGGTGACGGTCCGCGTGCGACCTCGGCGCGTATGGAGGACTGAACGGCGTCCATCTCGTATTTCTGGGCGGCAGCGAGCAGAGCCAGGACTCTGTCGTATGATGCAGGTAATTCTGAAGGGATGGGATACAATATTGTAATGAGGGATCGCACTAGCTCCGCGTCTTCCGATATATCCACCACAGGAAGCCCGTTGACTGCTTCATTGTTTGGAGGCCAGGGGAGAGTAAACATATCCCTGAAGATCAAGGACGAGGATGCCAGAACGGACTTGTGGGCAAGGAAGCTAGTAAGGTCTGAGGTCCGTACTACGACGTCCGCCTCACTCAAGTCCAAGGATTCGGGCAGAGGCAAGGGGACAGAGGATGAACTCGGGCTCAATCCAGTCAAGATCGACAGCCTTGATTCGGCCTGCGAAAGTGTCAGAATATTCTTAGTGTGTAGTTCGCATACACAATTCTCACCTTTTCCATACAGCGATGAACAGTGGCAGCCAGGGTCGTCCAAAAGGCGCGCATATTCTCGACAGGTATAAGGAGACAGAATAAACACCGCGTCGTACTACTACCTGCTGTATGCCGCGCCAGGGCCATTTGAAACTCAATAGGTTCGAAGCGAGAAGGGTGGTCCATTATGGACCAGATGAATGACTCGATCCAGTATGGGTTGCCGTTCTTAGTACATTGAGAACAGTTTAAACCCTTCAACACCGCACTGGCACCAGACGAGGGGAGGTCCAACTTGAGCTGGAGCTGGACTCTTTGGTGATATTTCCAAAGCTCGTAAAGATAAGCGCCTGGCATCATGGTGAGTTTGTCCTCGAGAGACTCGATCGTCAAAGTGAACTTCAACGTGAGTCGCGCCGCCTGGTTTGCCTCCTCCTGAAGTCCGTACCTCTGTGCGAGCGAGTAAGCGAGGAAAGCGTTCTCCGGAGTGATGAAAAGTGGGTGTTGTCGAGAGAGGGTGCCCCGAATGTGTGTTAGCACGGAGCCCATCTCATATTGTTGGGTAACCGAAAGGAGCTCCATAGTTTCTTGGAGAGTTAATGGGAGAACGGGATTCACGGGAAAAATGAAAGTGAGCAGACTGGAAATAATCGCGCTGCTCTCGGGTAGCTGTACTTCGGGGAGACGTGTTTGAGTACTTTCTGAATTAGACTCGGGCGTGTCAGAGGTGTCGGATTCCGCTTGTATCAGATCTCCGAGCACGGTAGAACTCTTGATAAGATAAAGCTTGAGGACCCGGAACGTCTTGGAGTCACCGGAGCGGAGGACGACGTCTGCATCAGGGTAGTCGAAGAGTACTTTAGAATGTTCAACAAGATCAACCGGCGGAGACTTGGGCGGACAGCCTGAGGGAGAGGCCTGGGGAGAGGGGGAGTCTGCAATGGTAGCCATGGAAGGTCGATGTAAAGAGCTCTTCCGAATGTCCACTGTTAGTCCATGCACTTATAATCCAAAGCCACTTGTCTGACACATTTCTGGGTGTGTCCTGTGCTCTAACATTGTCCTACCAAAACAGTGGGCCCATCGACCAAAAATGGACAATAGCTGACCTCCACATTTGACGCGGAATTTGACGTGGTTCGTTTGAAATTCCCAGGTATTTTGGTAGCTCGCAAATATGTAGTTATTAAATATATTTATCATGAAAATAAAATAGTTACCATGAGTATCAAATAGTTATCCAGATACTGTAGGACGGCACGCAGCCAAAGGCTTTGCAAAGTCAGGGTCATCTCGTGCTTATCATCCGTTGCGGGGTGTTGCAAGTATTTCTATTGCGATTCCCACCCTCCAATGAGTATACAAGCCCTACATCTGGAGAGCGTGCAACAGCTAGCAGAATATATAGAATCTAATAGAAAATATGTTTATTGCCCATTGTCATCTCCCTTGTCATCCTTACTCTGGCCCTGTCGTCGTAGCAGCTCGTGCAAGTCGTGTTACCGCCCTCGTTGTCTTCCGAAGACAACGAACGGGGACTACGAATGACGGTAGCCACTACCAACCTAAAGAGGATGGCGGTCATTGGAATAGACGCTCCCATAGCCGCGAAGTTACCTGTGATACTAGTCCAAGCCCACGATGATTAGAAATCCTCCACATATAAGAACTGGTGATGTAAGAAACGTTCGCTGCCTTACACGCTAAGCTACTACTAAAAGACATTTCTCCAACGCCCAAGTCTACAGTAAGACTACTTTCCACTAGCAACTCCCAATGAGTTTGGCATGTCTAAGAAGAAACGACTAGGGCCTTGAGACAATAACGACGCACGTTCAGACCCCAATAATCTACTCAAGGCGAAAATACTGTACTTGCCTTCGCCCGAGCATGGTCCAGTGCCTTCTCGAGCCGCACACAATACTGCTCCCCTTTCGTAACGTGCACTCTCGCGCAGAAGGTGCAGAGATCCGGAGACGAATGATCCTGGAGAGCCTCCAGGTACTTCTCGCGAATGGTCGAGGGTTCGATGAGTGGACGTTTGAAAGCCTGCCTCAGCTCTTCGATCTCACGCGTAAAAAGGTCGTGTAGCCACGAGGGAAGTGCGGTTGCAGTCTCTTCGGGCTCGTCGTTTCCGGTCGAGCCACTAGAGTTGGTCACTCGCCTCACCTTCCGACGATTCTCTCTAATCGAGTCAAGCCGCTCGGTCTTGTCCGCTGGGCAGCCAACCCAGATTTTTGAAGGCCCATGATCAGTATTAAGAAGCGATTGGAAGCACGAAACGAGATTGTCCCGGCACTGCTCACGAAAGCTGACGAGTTCGCGTAGCGCCCGTCCTTCGAACGACCGCAACTCGGCTCCAAGATGTTTAAATGTCATAGGTTCGTCCAGAGTGAGACACGCCGCCATTTCCATTTCCTTCCGGTCTGAGCCCGCTGCTGCTCGCAATAGCGTACGCACGAAAAGCCTGCGCACCGTCCAGTGTAGGAGACGGTCCGCGTGGGACCTCGGCACGTATAGTTGACTGAACGGCGTCCATCTCGTATTTCTGGGCAGCGGCGAGCAGAGCCAGGATTCTGTCGTACGATGGCGGTATTTCTGAAGGAACGGGATACAACATTGTAATGAGGGATCGCACTAGCTCCGAGTCTTCCGATATATCCACCACAGGAAGTCCGTCTATCATTCCGTCGTTTGAAGGGTTAGGGAGGGCAAACATATCCCTGAAGATCGGCGATGAGGAGGCCAGCACCGACTTGTGGACGAGGAAATTAGCAAGGTCGGATGTCCGTACTATAATGTCCGCCTCGCCTGTGTCCAGGCATTCGGGCAGGGGTAAGTGGGTAGCGGATAAACCAATGTGGCTTTGAGAGTTCCTTTCGGTCCCTAGGATTAATAGTTCTGAATCGGCCTGTTAAGGTGTCTAAATAATATTTAGAGTGTGGTTCACATCTATAGTGCTCACCGTTTCCGTACAGCGATGAAATGTGGCAGCCAAGGCCGTCCAGAAGGCGCGGATCGTCTCGACCGGTATATTGGTACAAGCGCGGGCACCCAGCCACCGAAAACCCGGAGGAATCGACTGTTTTAGTAGTATGCCGCGTGAGGGCCATCTGGAACTCAATAGGGTCGAAGAGTGAGGGATTTTTTCTTATCGAAACGACGTAGGCTTCGGCCCAGTTACTTCGAGTACAATTTAAATCGTTCAGCGTGGCATTGAACACGGTGGTAGCGCGAGACCAAGAGTGGTGCGAGAACTGAGCTCGGACCGTTTTGTGATAGTTCCAAAGTTCGTGGAGATAGGCGCCTGGGACGACCTCGAGTTCGGGTCTCTCAATCGTCAGCGTGAACTTCAACGTGAGTCGCGCTGCTTGGATTGCTTCCTTGCGAAGTCCGTACCTCTGTGCGACTGAGTAGGCGAGGAATGCGTTCTCTGGGCGGATGAAAGGAGGGTCTTGAAGAGCGAGAGAACCCCGGATGTGAGTTAAAGTGGAACTCATCTCGTATTTTTGAGCTACTGCTAGTAACTCCATCGTTTCCTCGAGAGTTGATGGGAGAATGGGCAATACGGGGAAAATGAAAGTGAGCAAGCTAGAAAGAACGGCGCTGCTATCAGATAGTTGTACTTCTAGAAGCCGTTCTTCGTTGCTGGTGACATTGGCAACGCGAAAGGAGTCGAAAGCAGCTTGTATCAGATCACTGAGCACGGTAGAACTCCTGATAATGTAAAGCTTGAGGACCCGAAATGTTTGAGAGTCGCGGGAGCGGAGAACGACATCTGCTTCAGGGTCGTCGAAGAGCACGTTGGAAGCTTGCGAAGAGGGGTGTCTAGAGTGATGGTCGCCATGAAAAGACGAGGGTCTGGGGCACGTTCGGTGGTCTGCACGAGATGCGTCGCGGCACATTTGAGCCGAGTGACTCGTTCTTGGACTCGTTGAGGTTGTACAGTAACCCGCTCAACCGACAGTTCCCACGCCAGTCAGTATTTGATGACCATATAAACTTTCGAGCTCTTTGCATTATACATGTACACTAAACTATTGGTACCAACTTTCTGCCCAAGTTGGTTTAACTAACTGTACCTTGTGTTTCCACCACCACCTGCACCGCAAGGAGGGTGTTTCTCTGAATTTCTAGACGTCGCGATAGCCGCCGAGATAGTTGATGCGGGTATGTAGCTAGCCTTAAGAAAACTCGAGTGTAGTCTGCGAACAAATCAGAAAAAGCACAGTGACGTCTGATTGAAGCACCTACCCTGTTCCGTGATTGCGTCAGTGCACGTTCCAGCTCCGCGATATATTTCTCCCCTCTCAAGGCGTGCACCCCGGGGCAGAACGTGCACTTATCCGTAGTAACATGTTTCTGCAGAGCCGACATGTATTTTGCGCGAATATCAGAAGGTCCGGCGAGTGGCCTTTCGAGTGCCCGATACCGAACTCCAATTTCTTCTCTAAAAACGTCGTGCAGCCACGCGGGAAGACTCTGGGTGCCTGCTCCGCCTCGAGTCTTATCTTGGGGGGCGAGCGGGTCAGACGTCTCTAGCGAATTTTCCGCTTCATCAAACTGAGGTGGGTTCCGCGATGAGGACTCGATTAATCTACAGAAGTAAATAGAGCGATGGGGCTTCGGTCCGGGACAAGCGACCGAAGGACCGGTGCTCGTGGATTTGAAGTACGAGGTGAGGTTGTCCATGTAGACCAAACGGAATTTGACCAGCGCGCGCAGTGCACAGCCTTCGAATAGTCGTAGCTCGACTCCAAGATCTTCAAAAGTCATGGGGAGACCCAGAGAAAGACGCGCGGCCATGTCCATTTCTGGTATCAGCATGCTGTTGTTCGCAATGGCATAGGTACGGAACACCTGCGTCCCTTTGAGAGTGGATAGCTTCCTGCGGCTGACCTCAGAGCGGATAGAGGACAGGACGGTAGCCATGTCATATTTCTGGGCGGGGGCGAGTAGAGCAAGAATTCTGTCGTAAGAGGCGGGAAGTTCGAAGGGGATTGGGTAGTGCCGTGATGAGAGCTCGTACTAGCTCGGCGTCGTCGGATAGCTGGACAATTGGGAGCCCATCGATAGCCTCATTTTTGGAAGGTTGAGCGAGAGAAAACATATCATTGAATACTGGCGAAGAGGTAGCCAAGATTGACTTGTGGACGCGGAAATCGACATGGTCTGACGACCGAATAATAACACCCGCCTGGCTTACGTCCATGCATTCGGGAAGTGATAAAGAAGTCGTAGGAGAACTGATGTGAGTTCGAGAATGCGTTTCTCCCCCTAATATGGTGAGAGATGATTCGGCCTGTTGGGGGATTTAAATGAACTTCACAGGGTAATCGGGATCCAGCTCGGGATACCTGAAGAAGTGCGCGAAATACACTTTAAGCCCTTCACCATAGCGCTAGATTTTCTGAAACCTTGGAAGTCTGTGTTGACGCATGTCCAAAATCTTTCGTAAAATATCCAAAATTCATAAAGGTAAATACCCGGCATAATGTCGAGCCTTCCTTCGAGCTTTCCATCCAGATCTCGGAAGGTCAAAAAGACCTTCAAAGTGAGTTGCGTGGCTTTTACTGCCTCTTGACGCAATCCGTACTTCTGAGCGAGGGAATATGCACGGAATGCGTTGTCTTTGTGGATAAAAGGTGGGTCTTGTTGAGCGAGGTAGAGTCGTATGTGGGGCAGCACGGAGTTCATTTCGTAATTCTGAGCTGTTCAAAGGAGCTCCATCGTCTCTTCTATGGCCGATGTAGGAGGGAGTGTAGGGGAAAGGGGAAAAATAAAACTGAGGAGGCCGATAAGGGTCGCACCGCTCTCGGGGAGTCGGACGACAAGAAGCGGTGCATCTGCGTTGCCAGGGATAGTGGAATTGGAGGTGTCTCGGATTAGTGCACCGAGTACGGGAGAAAACTTAGCAATATAGAGCTCCGGAACGCGAATCCCACATGAATCCCTGGACTGCAGGATGGTGTCCGTATCAAGGGTGTCGAGTAGGTTCTGTATGGATAGCACGTCGCCTGAACTCGAGGCAGGTGAGACGTGAAGAGGGATTGAGGGCATGTGGGAGTAAGAAATGGCTGGTGGAGTTCAGAGGCGACAAATTTTTAAAGCAAGTGGAAACCACCGACGGTGGCAGCGACTACAGGTTTGAAAGGAGAGCCACGATGAAGTCGTGCAATGGATTCAGTAAATTTTAAATTCAGGGTAACTTAAGCGCCAACTTAAGTGCCAAACCAAGCGAAAACCACGTGACCGTGCCTTTCCGTGTGAGGTGAACGAAGAAAAACCGGACCCGTGAGGCCCGCGCTTGATTATTATCGATGAACTCCTGCTGTGCAACACGTACAATGGCAGTATATTTCCTTCAATGGCTCACCTGACTGCCGGCAATTTGCTACTGTTTGTTAGGTGATGCCGTCATGAACTTGTGACTGCGGGTGGCCGCAGTCGCAGTGCCAGTGCTGCGTGCAGGTGCCCACGCCGCTGCGCCCACATCGACCACTCAACAACGCCATTTCTTAATCCAAGTTCCATCGATGTGAAGGATTTTGTTGGATTCCCCACACTTGCTGCGCACGAGTGGGTCGAACACGGCTCGTGACATGACCACTATCCCATCCCATGGCCTGCGGCTGTATGGTACTGGCTCTTTTAAAAGCTACAGTAGATCACCAGCGACATCATAATACCCCACGATTCTAACATCATGCCTATACCCACTGCTGCAACCCCTGGACCGATCAGGATTGCCAAGAGGGTTGCCAGGAGGGCTGCCTCAGACGAGACATTACACTTCGATTTCCCCGGTTCGGATATCGTCCTTCGCTCCTATGACTCCCATGATTTCCGGGTGCTCAAACTTTATATCGTCATTTGTTCCCCAGTACTTCAAAGGGTCATTCAAAGCGTTTCAAACACTTCCGGCGCCCCCAACGGTGAAAAGCAAGAGCCACTCCCGGTAGTCGAACTACTGGAAAACAAGGTAATTCTTTACAGCCTCCTCACTTTCATTTTCCCCGTCGCTCCCGTCCTTCCTTCGACCACGGAGAAGATCATGGAGCTCCTAGCCGTGGCTCAGAAGTATCAAATGGACTCAGTTATAACCCATATCCGAGGTGCCATCGCTCGACAGGACCCGCCGTTCCTCCGCCCAGAGTCAGCACTCCATGTTTATTTCCTTGCACAACAGTACGAACTCCGTCAAGAGGCAGTTCAGGCTGCGCGAGTTACATTGCGCCTCTCAATGACCATCGAGGATTTGGGAGACAAGCTCGAATTCCCTGGCCCGACAGGCGCCTATCTCCACGAGCTTTGGAAGTATCACCAGCAAGTTCGAACCGATCTCAGATCAGGAGTTCTTGAGTTTAGAAATTCTGGTTTACCCCACGATGTAGAAGTCATGCGTTGTTTCGATCCTTACACTCGTACCTACACTTTCCCCCAATGGCTTGATAATTACATCAAGTCCATAGCGGAGGCTCCCCATCTCTTTGATCCCACCGAGATCGAAGGGGAACGGGCACGCCACATCAAATATAACGCCCATTATGGTCAAAAGTGTTCATGTGTGGACACACCCAGCGTCATACGCACTTTCTGGGAGGCCCTGACCGCTGTCGTTCATGGGACGATAGAAAAGGTACGTATACGTATAATTGGTGTGACTAGGTTTCATTGCGATAACTAATGCGAATACTCACAGGCAAATTCAGCTCTGACTCTCGTGAAGCCAGAACCAACCTCCGAAAACTCGGATCCTCCATCCGTGGCATTGTGTTTGGACATACCCGATCCAAATATTATAGTTCGGTCGTCTGACCAAGTCAACTTCCCTATCCGCAAGTCACTGCTCGCCATGTCGTCACCATTCTTCAAAGATCTGCTTTCTCTCCCCCAGCCGCCCGACGACGAACTCGTAGATGGCCTTCCTGTAATCCAATTGTCCGAAGACTCCGACTTGCTGAATAGCCTCATCTCGTTGCTTTACCCCATTCCCCCCGTCATACCCGACTCTTACGAAAAGGTGTTCGCCTTACTTGCTGCCTGCCAGAAATACGACATGGAATCAGTTCAATCCATTATTCGTGCGGGGATCAAACTTGGGACGTTTCCTGCGCCAGTTGAAGCTGAAGCGTTCCGTGCATGTGCCATCGCGAGCAGCTTGGGGCTTGCTCTGGAATTGGAGAATGCGGCCCGTCTCACCTCGGGTCTCCCGATGACATTCGAATCCCTTGGAGAACAATTGCGGTCGTTCAAAGGGCGGGCACTGTGCGACCTCCTGCGCTATCGCAAACGTGGCAACAAGGTATGATGTATCTGACGACTCGGACAACGATTGTCGAATAAGTACAAGTCAATCGGCTTTTATGTCGTCTCAATATTTGGCTACTCACCTCCGTCTGGACAGGTTCGACTAAGGACGCATACAATCTACGCGACCATCTTTGACATATCCTTTTTTCCACTGTACACTGGCAGACTGTGGCAGTTCTACGCCGCTTGGGCGACTGCGCATTTAGTCATACTCCTACCCAATCTGTAAAAAAGTCCATGCTTCCATACTACTTTCGTCCGCACTTCTGCAGATTTCCGTCCTCCAACACTCCCGCTCAGTCGTCTGAGGACTGGTGAAAACTTAAGCCGATCTTTGGTCGGGCTAGCGATTTCGTGAATATATCCACCATCAGGACGTAATTGAGCTGTAGTACCCCTTCTTCCACTGTTTCTCGAACGCAGTGAGATTGAATATCGATGTGTATGCGGGAATGGATGTTTGGGTGCGCGCTGACGGATCGCCGGCGTGGCCAGCACGCCAAAGTCCGCGGACTTGGCCTCCTTTCCTTACCCACATATTCTGCCTCCGTACTCGAGAGGGCGATAATTCTTTGGCAACCATGAGACAGCTCCTCCGTGGAATAGGAATACATAACTCGAGATTGCCTGTGCCCCTCCCGGGCCCCCTGCAAAGCAACATCAGCAAGACTGTAAATCTGATCGCCTTCCCCTCCGGGAGCCGTTGCGCGGCTCCATCTGTGGGCTCACTGTATCGGTGTACAGTATAATCGGCCGTTCTCCTTCAGACATTGTGTGTGGCTTTACAATGCACACGGCCCGAGTTCCCAAGACACTGTGACCAATAGTGATGGCATATGCCACTGCGACTGTGCGATGTCCAGCTTTGACGTCGAGGCGAGTCGCGACCGCAATCCTAGCTCAGGCTCTTTGGCCCCTGTTTACCATCCCATGTGTTGCTTCCGTGTAGGTCGTCGACACAAGTGGGTGCCTAGAAGGACGTGCGTAGTCCCAACACTTCCGAGTCCAGAATTCTGTAAGGTTGTACACTCAGACAATTCGCACGTTACTGGTAATCAGCGTTTGACTTCGCACTCTCACTTTAGGCAGACACTCTTGTCATACCCCAGCTCATAGGGCTATAGGCCCAGGCCGATTGCAACCTACAGTTATAGCGGTTGTATACGAGGTACCCTGACACAGAACCGTAAGGGTATATATAGTAAATGTCCATAGACTGTGATAGACAACAAAGTCCAGGGACACGCGGTACACACTCCCCGGGCCCCTGCTTACTCCCTTGGCTTCTAAAGCGCCGGTCGCAGCCCGTATTATAATGATTGGAACTTCAAGTTCACTGGCTTCCCTGGCGGTTAGGACCGGTAATGTGCACTGTAAAAACTACTGTTCACGTTATTATAAACTTTCGAGCTCTTTGCTGTGTTACACACTAAGAGTCCTTCTGTTCGAATTATGTTAACTTAACCGTAATTTGACTTTTCACTGCCGCCAGTACCTCAGCGAGGGTGTTTCCTTAGTTACTAGACATCGCGAGAGCCACCGGGATAGTTGACGCACGAACATGGACCCCAAGAAACCTCGAGCGTAGTCTGCGAACAGATCAAAAAAGGGAAGTGACATCTGATTGAGAGTACCTACCTTGTTCCGTGTTTGGGTCAGCGCACGTTCCGGCTCCACGATATATTTCTCCCCTTTCTAGAGCGAGTGCCCGTGATGAGCAACCCATTTCTTCCCTAAAAATGTTGTGCAGCCACGCGGGAAGACTCTGGGTGCCTTCTCCGCCGCCTCCAGGCTCATCACGGGGGGCGAGCGGGTCAGACGCCCCTAGCGAAATTTTCAATGAGGACTTGAGAGTAGAGGGACGATACCTCAGTCCGGGACAAGCGACCCAAATATTCGAAGGACCGGTGCGTCGAGGAAGGAGTCGAAAGCACGAGTTGAGGTTGTTCGTGTAGAGAATTCGAAACTCGACGAGCGCGTGCAGTGCCCAGCCTTCAAACGGTCGCAGCTCGACTCCAAAATATTCAAACGTCATCGGAAGACCCAGAGAAAGACGCGCGGCCATCTCCATTTCTGGTATCAGCCTGCTCGCAATGTCATACGCACGGAACACCTGCGTTCCACTGAGAAAGCCCGAGGATAGCATCTTGCGGCCGACCGCGGCGCGGATAGAGGACTGGACGGTACCCATCGCATTTTTCTGAGCAGCGGCGAGCAGAGCCAAAATTCTGTAATACGAGGTGAGCGTCACTGTCTCGATGGGGATCGGATATAGTGTCGTGATGAGGGCCCGAACTAGTCCCGCGCCCTCGGATAGCTGGACAATCGGGAGCACATGGACAGTCTCGTTGGATGGTTGGGCGAGAGAAAACATATCATTGAATACTGACGACGAGGTCGCCAAGATCGCCTCGTGGACAGGGAAATCGACATGGTCGGATGACCGAACAATGACATCCGCCTGGCTGACGTCCATGTATTCGGGTAGTGATAACAGAGTCGTAGGAGAACTGATGTGGCCCGAGAAGGCGCTCCCCCTAATATGGCGAGAGCTGATTCGGCCTGTTGAGAGGTCCGAACGAATTTCACAGGGTAGTCGGAATCTATGTTACTCACCTTTTCCACACCTCCGCAGTGTCTATAGACGTCCATACAGCGCGGACAACCTCGGGCACCCGGTGCACCCCTTGAGCATGTCGTTCTGTGATTTCGCCACATAATAAGGGCGATGCAGTACTGGGTGACATAAACTGACGAACCGGACCGTCGTTCTACTTTTCGTCGCCGAATTCTTCCATCCATGCTAAGCGCCGCTAGAGATCCCGAGACCGCGGAGGTCTGTTTCGACGCACGTCCAACATCTTTCGTGGAATGTCAAAAGTTCGTGGGGATAAGTACCTGGAATGATGTCGAGCTTTCCTCCAGTCAAAACGAACTTCAAGGTGAGTTGCGCCGCATATACTGCCTCTTGACGCAATCCGTCATTCTGAGCGAGGGAATATGCACAGAATGCATTTTATTATAAGAGGTGAGTCTCGTTGAGCGAGGCAGAGTCGTATGTGGACCAGGACGGAGTTCATTTCGTACTTTTGAGCTGCTGAAAGGAGCTCCATTGTCGTTATCATGGTCGATGTCGGAGGGAGAGTAAGAGAAGGGGAAAAATGAAACTAATGAGGCTGAGAAGAGTCACGCCGCTTTCGGGGAGTTGACGACCAGAACCGGTGCTTCTGCGTTGCCAGATATAGCGGAACTGGAGGCGTCTTGGATGAGTGCGCCGAGTACGGGAGAGAACTTAGCAATGTAGATCCGGCCCGCGGACCTCACATGAATTTCTGGATTGTTGGATGATGTCCGCGCCGAGGGAGTTCAGTAGAGTCTGTAGAGATAGCACTTCGCCTGAACTCGAGGCGGGTGAGACGTGAAGAGGGACTAGGGAGTGGCGACAGTGAAATAGCTGGTAGAGTTCAGAGGCAATCCCGACAACATTTCAAACCACCGTTATGGCAGCAACCACACTTTTGAAAGGAGAGGGGAGAGCCATCGTGGACAATGAAATTCAGTGAATTTAGCAGATCGCCAACCCGTCGCGTCACGCGGCGGCGTGGTGCTGAAGACGGAATAAATCGATGGACCATTACCTCATCCTATGGCTTGCGGCTGCCCCTTTAAAAGCTACAGTGGATTGCCAGCGACATACCCCACAATTCTAATACTATGCCTATAGTCCCTCATGCACTGGCAACCCCTGGGCCAATCGAGGTTGCCTCAGACGAGACATTACGCTTCGACTTCCCTGGATCGGATATTGTCCTTCGTTCCTACGACTCCCATGATTTCCGGGTGCTTAAGCTTTACATCGTCATTTGTTCCCCAGTACTTCAAGAGCTCATTCAAAGTAACACTTCTGACCTCCCCAACGGTGAAAAGCAAGAACCACTTCCGGTAGTCGATCTACCGGAAAGCAAGGAAACCCTGTACAGCCTCCTCACTTTCATATTCCCTGTCCTTCCCGTCCTTCCTTCGACCCCGGAGAAGATCCTGGAGCTCCTATCCGTGGCTCAGAAGTATCAAATGGACTCAGTCATGACTCATATCCGAGGTGCCATCTCTCGACTGGATCCGCCGTTCCTTCGCCCAGAGACAGCACTCCATGTTTATTTCCTTGCACAACAGTACGAACTCCGTCAAGAGGCAGTTCAGGCTGCGCGAGTTACATTGCGCCTCTCAATGACCATCGAAGATTTGGGAGACAAGCTCGAATTCCCTGGCATGACAGGCGCCTATCTCCATGAGCTTTGGAAGTATCACCAGCAAGTCCGAACCGATCTCAGATCAGGAGTTCTTGAGTTTAGAAACTCTTTACCCCACGATGTACAAGTTCTGCGTTGCTCAGGTCCTCGCTCTAATATGTACCCTTTTCCGCCATGGCTTGACAGTTACATCAGGGCCATTGCGGAATCTCTTCATCTCTTCGATCCCGTCGAGTTCGAAGATGCGCGGGCACGCCACATCGGCTCCGAGATATCCAACACCCGTTATGCTCTTGTGTGTTCATGTGTGGAGATATCCAGCCACAGCCAGGTCATACGCGTTTTCTGGGGGGCCCTGACCGCTGTCGTTCATGGGACGATAGAAAAGGTACGTAGAGCTGGTGTATTAGGCCTAATCGCGATAACTAATACAAGATAACCAATACAAACACCTACAGGCAGATTCAATTCTGGGTCTCGTGAAGGAAGAGCCAATCTCCGAAAACTCGGATCCTCCCTCCGTCCCATTATGTTTGGACGCACCTGACGCGAATATTATAGTCCGGTCGTCTGACAAAGTCGATTTCCATGTCCACAAGTCACTGCTCGCCATGTCGTCACCATTCTTCAAAGATCTGCTCTCTCTCCCCCAGCCACCCGACGACGAACTCGTAGATGGCCTTCCTGTAATCCAACTGTCCGAGAACGCTGACCTGCTGAATAGCCTCATCTCATTGCTTTACCCCATTCCCCCCGTCATACCCGGCTCTTATGAAAAGGTGTTTGCCTTACTCGCTGCCTGCCAGAAATATGACATGGAATCAGTTCAATCCAATATTCGTGCGGGGATCAAACTTGGAACGTTTCCTGCGCCAGTTGAGGCTGAAGCGTTCCGTGCATGTGCCATCGCGAGCAGCATGGGGCTTGCTCCAGAATTGGAGAATGCGGCTCGTCTCACCTTGGGTACCCCGATGACGTTCGAATCCCTTGGGGATAATTTGCGATGGTTCAACGGGCGGGCACTGTGCGACCTCGTTCGCTGTCGCAAAGGTGGCAATAAAGTATGACGTAGCTAACGACAACAATTGTCGACTAAGTACATGTCAGCCAGGTCTTCTACCATGTCGTCTCAAGATGTGGCTACTCCCCTCTGTCTGGACAGGTTTGACTAAGGCGCATATATCTACGCTACCTATCCACTGTACACTGGCAGTTCTGCGCCACAGGCCCTTGCGCGACTACGCATTTGGTCATACTCTTTCCCAATCTGTAACATCATCATTCCAGTCCATGCGTCTGTACTACTACTTCTACCGATTTCTGCCCTCAAACACTCCTGCTCAATCGGTGGGGAGCCGGGGCTAACTTATTGCGCGTAAACGTTTTGATCTTCGGTCAGGCTAGCGCGCGCCTTAGCGAACATATCCACGATGTTTGCTTCCATCAGGACTTAATCGAGCTGTAGTGCTCCCTCTTCCACTGCATCGCGAACGTAGTGGATATTGAATGTCGATATGTTAGTGAGAGTGGAAGATGTTCTTCGCGATGAGAACGCTGACAATTTTCGGCTAGCAGCGGGAAGGGTCGGGGCGCATCCGAGTCCGCGCTGAAGACCGAAGCCAACACCAAACCAAACACGGCCAATTGAACCACTATATATGCCGCATCTGTATCTCAGAATCGAGATGATGCTTTGTGTCTTTAACGACCGTGAGACCGCTCTTCCGTTGGCCAGGAAGACCTCACTCGAGATTGAGTGCCTGTGCTCCCAAGGTAGTGGCTCTCAAGAATCATACGCACTGCGATTCCTACTTTCATGTTCATGTCACTGCGAGGGCCTCATATAGAGAGCTGGAGGACATATTTCGTCGTTGACCCAAACAACGTGCACACTGAGGCGAGGTATCCTCAATCGCAGATCGATCGATCACAGTAAAGCTTAGCACCGTGGCCCGTGGGCACCGGCGCCATACTAACGCCTCCAAGCCTCCGCAATTTTAGTTCATTCCCACGTCCCACATCTGATTCTGGCGACCGCAGTTGACCATGAGTGGTCTTAGGGATCTAGGTCACAACCTGACCATGAGGGTCATAATAATAGAATATTTAGACGAACCGACACTGCCCGGTTCGACGAAACAAGCGAAGCAGCATTCAAATTGGTTTCTAGATAACAAAGTGTGGCACAGGAAGTGAGGCGTCATTTAAGGTGAGGCGCATTATTACCCTAACTAAGGATTTGATAAGGCAATTCCCTTGATGCTTTCTCTGTTCATAGAAGAGTCAAGTTTGAAGTATCCGCATGGGGCTCTAATCTGTGATGTGCCCATCCAATATCTAGTCAGTCTAAGTGACTCTGCCAAGCTAGTAACTTAGTACAAGTAGTACTAGTGCGGGCTTTTTTCAAAGGACTTGACAGATTCTGATTGTAGCAGACAACGAAGAAAAACCAGACGCGGGAGGACCTTGGGAGGACCTGTTCAATTATTGGCGACAAACTATCTGAACTCCTGCTGTGCAACTTGAACACGTACTGTGACGTACAGCACATACCTAGGCACGTACAGTATTTCTCAAGGTATTTATATCCTCTATCTTTTTTTGAGGCATAGTGGCAGCGTGGCTCACCTGATTAGGCCTGACTGCCAGCAATTGCCATATTAGGTGATGCCGTCATGAACATGTGACTGCGGGTGCTGCGTGCGTATGCACGTTTCATTGGCACATTGATAATTCAACAGCTCCCTTTCCCGATCTATCGACGCGAGGTAATTTACTTGGATTCTCCTGCTGCGCATTGGCATGAATGGCTCAAACACGAGCCGTGAAATGGTCATCACCTCCAATGGCTTGCAGCTGCGATGTATTGGCTCTTATAAAAGCTACAGCGGATTGCCTGTAATGTACCGCACAATTCTAACATCATCATGATACCCACACCCCCTCCTGCAACTCCTGGACCGAATGAGGTCGTCTCAGACGAGACAATTCACTTCGATTACCCTGGCTCGGATATTGTCCTTCGCTCCTACGACTCCCATGATTTTCGGGTGCCTAAGCTTTATATCGTCATTTGTTCCCCAGTACTTCGAGAGCTCATTCAAAGTGTTTCAAATATTTCCGACCTCCCCCACGGTGAAAAGCAAGAACCGCTTCCGGTAGTCAAGCTACCTGAAAGCAAGGCAACCTTGTACAGCCTCCTCACTTTCATTTTCCCCGTTGCTCCCATCCTTCCTTCGACCACGGAGAAAATCATGGAACTCCTAGCCGTGGCTGAGAAGTATCAAATGAACTCGGTTATGACTCATATCCGAGGTGCCATCTCTCGACAGGATCCGCCATTTCTTCGCCCAGAGACAGCACTCCACATTTATTTCCTCGCACAACAGCACGATCTTCGTCAAGAGGCGGTTCAGGCTGCGCGAGTTACATTGCGCCTCTCAATGACGATCGAGGAATTGGGAGACAATCTCGAATTCCCCGGCATGACAGGCGCCTATCTCCATGAGCTTTGGAAGTATCACCAGCAAGTCCGAGCCGATCTCAGATCAGGAGTTCTTGAGTTTAGAAACACTGGTTTACCCCACGATGTACAAGTTCTGCGTTGCTCAGGTCCTCGCTCTGGTAACCATTCTTTCCCCCAATGGCTTGGTGATTACATCACGTCCGTAGCGGAGGCCCCTCATCTCTTTGATCTCACCGAGGTCGAAGATGCACGGGCACGCCACATCAAATCTGAGACCTATAACACCTATTATTCTCAATCGTGTTCATGTGTGGACATACCCAGCCAGGTCATACGCACTTTCTGGGAGGCTATGACCGCTGTCGTTCATGGGACGATAGAAAAGGTACGTAGAACCGGACCAACTGGTGTGACTAGGCTTCATCGCGATAGCTAATACAAACACCCACAGGCAGATTCAAGTCTGACTCTCGTGAAAGAAGGGCCGACGTCCGAAAACTCGGATCCTCCATCCGTGCCATCGTGTTTCGACATACCCGACGCAAATATCATAGTTCGGTCGTCTGAAAAAGTCAATTTCCCTGTCCACAAATCTGTGCTCGCCATGTCGTCACCATTCTTCAAAGATTTGCTTTCTCTCCCCCAGCCACCCGATGACGAACTTGTAGACGGCCTTCCTGTAATCCAATTGTCCGAGGACGCTGACCTGCTGAATAGCCTTATCTCGTTGCTTTACCCCATTCCCCCCGTCATACCCGACTCTTATGAAAAGGTGTTCGCCCTACTCGCTGCCTGCCAGAAATACGACATGGAATCAGTTCAATCCAATATTCGCGCCGGGATCAAACTTGGCACGTTTCCTGCGCCAGTTGAGGCTGAAGCGTTCCGTGCATGTGCCATCGCGGGCAGCATGGGGCTTGCTCCAGAATTGGAGAATGCGGCCCGTCTCACCTCGGGTCTCCCGATGACATTCGAATCACTTGGAGAACAATTGCGGTCATTCAAAGGGCGGGCACTGTACGACCTCGTTCGCTATCGCGAACGTGGCAACAAAGTGTGATGTGCCTGACGACAACGATTGTCGACCAAGTACAAGTCAGTTGGGTTCTATGTCGTCTCAATATTTGGCTACTCACCCCCGCCTGGACAGGTTCGACTAAGGTGTATACAATTTGCGCTACCGTTTTTTACGTATCCCTTTTCCACTGTACACTGGTAGTTCTGCGCCCCTTGGACGACCGAGCATTTGGTCATACTCTTTCCCGATCTGTAACGTCACAATTCCGCTCCATGCGTCCGTACTACTCTCGCTTGTACTTCTACCGATTGCTGTCCCCAAAAACACCCGCTCAATCGGCTGGGAGCCGGGGATAACTTACGCTTCAATCTTAGGTCAGGCTAGAGTCTGCTCCCATAAAGACGTGATCGAGCTATAGTGCTATTTTTCGCGAGTGCGAATACGACACGGCTTGCAACGGGAAGGGTCGGGACGCATCCGAGTCCGCGCTAACAACACCAAAGCAAGGACGATTTGAACACGGTCAATTCCTTGGCCTCCTTTTCCCCGTGGGTAAATATTCCGCCTCCGCACTCGAGGGGGCGATGATGCTTTGTGTCTTTGGTGACCATGAGACCGCTCGGCCCCTCCTCCGTTGACTAGGAAGGCGTAACCAGAGATTGAGTGCCTGTCCTCCTGCAAAGCAAAATCGGCATCTGCGAATCTGACTGCCTCCTGGCCCCTTCTGCGCGTCCTGTCAGTGTATGGTCGGCTCTTTCCTTTGGGTACTGTAGGACATGGTGTGTGGCCTGCCAATGCACATGGCCCGAGTTTTCAAGAAACTGTGGCAGGATAGTGACGACATATGCGAGTCGAGGAGAGCTGTGACTGCAACGTAGCTCAGGCTCTCTGGTCGCTATATTGTGCGTTCACCGTCTCCTGTGTTGCTTCCGTGTAGCCGTCGACCCAAGAGGGGGTGCGAGAAGGACGTGCGTATCTCACAAAAATGTCAACGCTTCCAGGATTCCGTAAGGTTGGTGCTAATTAGGGGAAAACTCGCCATCGATGTTCCCGGAGTTGTACGAAAGAGAGCTCCCGCTGTGACAGCAGAACCCACCTCCTAGATCTTCGACCACCACTGGGAGTCCCAATGTGGCTCATGCGGTCTGAGGTACTTCTCGACGTGGCCTGCTCGCGCCGTCAGGAAAGAGAAATTAGAGAATTAATGGGGGTGTAGTCTCCCCCTAGATGAAAAGAAAAGTTAGATACTACTGAGTCACCGGTGAGTGCTGCGGGATATTTTCTGCAAGGAAATTGAACGGGAGGTGGCAGGAAAGCGGTGGCAGCGCTACGGTGATATGACTAACGCGAAGCTGGCCTTATTTCTCACTGAGTATGCTTGAATTATGGGGTGACAGAAGCTGTCGAGACTACAGCTTTGAGGTTTGAATATGCGATAAATCGATGACGGTAGTTACATCCTGCCTGAAGGGATGGTAACCATCGGAATGGATCTCATCTCGGACGTTCTAATGGCCGCGAAGTGACCCGTGGCAGCTGATGAAGATCAGCTATCCTCCAGTTGTACAAACTGACAGTGCTAGAAACCTCTGTCCGCGTTACAGCCTACGCTAATAATACTACGGTACATAAAAGCATTCTTTTCTCCAGTTCACAAGTCAATGCAATCGCAAGGCCACATTCCACTAGCAGCGCCCAAAAGAGTTCAGTAAGTCTAAGCAGAAATAATTTGGGCCTTGAGGAAACAACGGCGCTCGTTCAGAAAGATCCTCAAAAAGCGAAAACACGGTACTTGCCTTCTCCCTAGAGTGGACCAGTGCTTGCTCGAGCTGCACACAATACCACTCCCCTTTCATAACATACACTTTTACGCAGAAAGTGCAGAGATCCGGAGAGGAATGACCCTGGAGAGCCTCCAGGTACTTCCCGCGAATGCTCGAGGGTTTGATGAGTGGACGCGTGAAAGCATGCTCCAGGTCTCTGATCTCACGTGTAAAAAGGTCTTGCAGCCAAGGGGGGAGTACGGGCGCCTTGACGGGCGCGCTCTCTTTGGGCTCGAATCCGGTCCGGCTGCCGGAGTTGGGCACTAGCCTCCGCCTCCCACTCCCACTCCCACTCCCAAAAATCTGTCTAGCCGAGTCAAGCTGTTCAGTCTTGTGCCCTGGGCAGCCAACCCATATTTTTGAGGGGCCACTGTCGATATCAAGAAACGATTTGAAGCACGATGCGAGATTGTCCCGGCATTGCTCGCGAAAGGTGGAAAGTTCGCGTAGCGCCCGCCCTTCGAATAATCGCAACTCGTCTCCGAGATGGTCAAATGTCATAGGTTGATCCAGAGTCAGGCGCGCCGCCATTTCCGTTTCCGGTCTGAGCCCGTTGCTGCTTGCGATGGCATACGCACGAAAAACCTGCGCCCCGTCTAGTGTCGGCGACGGTCCGCGTGCGACCTCTGCGCGGATAGAGGACTGAACAGCGTCCATCTCGTATTTCTGGGCGGCAGCGAGCAGAGCCAGGGTTTTGTCGTATGATGCAGGTAATTCCGAAGGGATGGGATACAGCATTGTAATGAGGGACCGTACTAGCTCCGCGTCTTCGGATATATCCACCACAGGAAGCCCGTTGGTCGTTCCATCGTTTGAAGGGTCAGGGAGGGTAAACATATCCCTGAAGACCGACGATGAAGAGGCTAGTACCGATTTGTGGACAAGGAAACCAACAAGGTCGGATGTCCGTACTATGATATCCGCCTCACCTGTGTCCAGGCATTCGGGCAGGGGTAAATGGATAGCGTGTGAACCAATGTGGTTTTCCGAGTTTGTTTCTGTGCCTAGGATTGACAACTCTGATTCTATCTGATGAGGTCTCTAAATATATTTTGGATGTAGTTCAAATCTACGGTACTCACCCTTTCCATACAACGATGAACTACGTAAGCCAAGGTCGTCCAGAAGATGCGCATCGTCTCGACCGGTATATTGGTACAGTACGGGCACCCAACCACCGAATTCCCGGAGGGATCGTTTGTGTTAGTAGTATGCCGTGCCAGGGCCATCTGGAACTCAATGGGGTCGAAGAGAGAAGGACTGTCTATTATCGACTGGACGTAGGTTTGGATCCAGGTACGTCGGGTACAGTTTAAACCGTTCCGGACGTTGAACGCCGCGGCGGCGCCAGGCAAAGAGCGGTCCGATAAGAGCTGAGCTCGGACCGTTCTGTGATAGTTCCAAAGTTCGTGGAGATGTGCGCCTGGGATGTCCCCGAATTCGAGACTCTCGATCGTCAGGGTGAACTTCAACGTGAGTCTCGCTGCTTGCATTGCTTCCTTGCGAAGTCCGTACCTCCGTGCGACTGAGTAGGCGAGGAAAGCATTCTCTCGGCGGATAAATGGCTGATCTTGCAGTGCGAGAGAGCCCCGGATGTGAGTTAGCACAGTGCTCATCTCGTATTTTTGAGCTACTGATAGTAACTCCATCGTTTCCTCGAGAGTTGATGGGAGAACGGGCGGAACGGGGAAAATGAAAGTGAGCAGGCTGGAAAGGATAGTGCTGCTATCAGATAGTTGTACTTCCGGAAGTCCTCCGTTGTTGGAGACGTTGGCGGTGCCAGAGGAGTCGGAGGCAGCTCGTATCAGATCATCGAGCACGGTGGAACTCCTGATGATATAAAGCTTAAGTACCCGAAATGTGTGAGAGTCACGGGAGCGGAGAACGACATCTGGTTCAGGGTCATCGAAGAGCACGTTAGCGGGTTCAACAGGATCAGGATCAGCCAAGGGATCAGCTCGCGGGGAGGGAGAGTCTGGAGTGATGGTCGCCATGAAAAGACAAGGGTCCAGGGCCCGGTATGTTCGAAGTCCACGCAGTGGTCCATGAGATGCGTCGTGGCGCACTTCAAGTTGATCACATCAAGTGCCAGTGGCTCCTTGAGGGTTCTAACGAGCGCCGTAGACGTAAACCCAGGATACTGGATCATGATACTAACTTATCATGATCAACGCCACGCTTCAACTTGAAGTTCAAGTTGTACAGTCAGACAATTCCCACGTTGCCGCGACTTACGGGAATCAGCGCTAAGATTCGGCGTTTGACTTCGCACTCTTATCTGAGCAGACACTCTTGCCATACCCAGCTCATAGGCTATAGGCCCAGGTTGATTGCAACCCACAGCTACGAGTGGTTATACCCAAGGTACCCCTGAAACTCAAACGTAAGGGTATAGTAAATGTCCGTACTAGCAGAGCAGACAATACACCAGGAGTCCTTCTGTTCGAATCCTGTTTACTTAACCGTGGTTTGACTTTCCACTGCCTCTAGCTGGCACCTCAACGGGGGTGTTTCCTTAATTATTAGACATCGCGAGAGCCAGCTGGATAGTTGGCGCACGGGAATGGGCCTCAAGAAACCTCGAGCGTAGTCTGCGAACAGGTCACAAAAGGGAAGTGCCATCTGATTGAAACCACTTACCTTGTTCCGTGCTTGGGTTAGTGCATGTTCCATCTCTACGACGTATTTCTCTCCTTCCAAAGCGTGCACCTCCATGCAGAATGCGCACTTATCCGTTGTAACATGCCCCTGCAGGGCCGACATGTATTTTGCGCGAATATCCGAAGGTCTGACGAGTGGTTTTTCGAATGTCCGTGACCTGAGGTCGATTTCTTCCTTAAACGCGTCGTGCAGCCACACGGGAAAACTTAAGGCGCCTGCTTCATTGCCCCAAGGCTTATATGCGAAGATTCGGGGAGCGAGCGACCCCGGTCCAACTTCGTCAAACTGGGACCAGTTGCCCAATGGAATGTTGATGAATCTAGGGAAAATGAAGGTGTCACACTTCGGTCCAGGACAGGCGATCCAGATCTTCGAAGGGCCGGTGCTCGTGTCGAAAAAGGATTTGAAGCACGAGATGAGGTTGTCGATGTAGAGTATACGAAATTCGACAAGAGCGCGCAGTGCCCAACCTTCGAATAATCGCAGCTCGACTCCAATATACTCAAAAGTCATGGGGAGGTCCAGAGAGAGACGCGCTACCATGTCCATCTCTGGTACGAGCCCCTTGCTACTCGCAATGGCATACGCACGGAACACCTGTGCTCCACTGAGAATGGACAGCTTCCTGTGGCTCACCTCGGCGCGGATAGAGGACTGGACCGTACCCATGTCGTATTTCTGGGCAGCAGCCAACAGAGCCAGAATTTTGTCGTAAGAGGCCGGAATCTCGAAAGGGATCGGGTATAGTGCCGTGATGAGGGCTCGTACTAGTTCTGCGTCCTCGGACAGCTGGATAACCGGGAGCTCATCGACAGCCTCGTTGTTGTGGTTGGGAGAGAGAAAACATATCCCTGAATACTGGCGACGAGGTAGCCAAGATTAACTTGTGGATGCGGAAATCGACATGGTCGGATGACCGGACAATGATATCCGCCTGGCTTACGTCCACGCATTCGGGCAGAGATAATGTAGTAGGAGAACCAGCGCGAGTTCGAGAATGCGAATCCCCCCCTAATATGGTGAGATCTGCTTCGGCCTGTTGAGGGTTCAAATCAATCAATTTCACAGGGCAGTCGGAATCCATGTTGTTCACCTTTTTCACAATGCCGCGGAAAAGAGTGTCTATATCCGTCCATATGGCGCGGATAACTTCAGGCGATATTTCCTCACAATAGGGGCACCTGGTCTCCTTAACGTGGCGCACCCAGTCTTTCTGGTATTCAATGAAGTCGTGAGGGAAGAATGTACACATGGCAGATATAATATAGCTGTCAAGCCAGCTTGGGATACCAAAAGGACAGCGCGAAGTACACTTTAAGCCCTTCAGCATAGAACTGGCGCTAGAGACCTCGAAATCCCGGACGTCCGATATGGCGCTTCTCCGAAATATTTCGTGGAACGTCAAAAGTTCAGTGAAGATATGCACCCGGCATGATGTCGAGCCTTCCCTCCAGATCTCGGAGGGTCAAAGATAATTCCAAGGTGAGTTCCGCGGATTTGACTGCCTCTTGACGCAGTCCGTACTTCTGAGCGAGGAAATATGCACGGAATGCGTTGTCTTTGCGGATGAAAGGTGGGTCTCGTTGAGCGAGGCAGAGTCGTATGTGGGCCAGCACGGAGCTCATTTCATACTTCTGAGCTGCTGAAAGGAGCTCCATCGTCTCTTCTTATGGCTGAAGTCGGAGGAAGTGTTGGGGAAAGGGGGAAAATAAGTTGAGGAGGCGGACAAGGGTCGCGCCACTCTCGGAGAGTTGGACGGTCGGGAGCAGTGGGTTTGGGTTGGCGTGTACAGTGGAATGGGAGGCGTCTTGGAACAGCCGCTCGAGTACAGGAGAGAGCTTAGCAATGTAGAGCTTCGGCACGCGAACCTCACATGAATCACCGGACCGCAGGATGGCGTCTGTGCCAAGGGAGTCAAGTAAGTTCTGTAGAGATAGCACGTCGCCTGAACTCGAGGCGGGTGAGACGTAAAGAGGGACTGGCGACATGTGGAAATAAGAAATAGCTGGTAGAGTTTAGAGGCAACCCCGGCAACATTTTAAAGTGGAAACCACCGTGATGGTGGCAGTCAAGGTGGCAGTGACCACAACGTTTGAAAGGAGAACCACAGTGTAGTTACGTACAATGGGATTCGATGAACTTGCCCCGTCGCGTCAAAAGACAAAAGGCGACTCGGACGTCCCGTGCAACCTTTTGGGCACGAGGCGTAGACCAAGGTTCGGTCATCAGAAATGATCATATATGGAAGCTCAAGGAAACGGTCGCGCCTACTACGGGTAAGTTAAGGTGCGCATTTGCCAATGATACTTCCAAGCTACAGTAAGAGAGGTGTCTAGTGCGGTGTGGGGTTTACCTTACAAATCTCTACTGTTACCAAGAAGCCGAATGTGAGTCGCGGGCTTGAAATTCTCCATGGCGAAGCCCAGGACTGTACTTCTGTGCTAGTGAAGAAGAAACGTAAGCTACTGTCACTTCATACATATCGTTTCCTGTTAGGTGATGCGGTTTCGATCTTGGTTTCAATGTGGGCCAACACGGCATCCGTCTTACTTTTCTGGGAAAGTGAACGATGTACGAGCAGGCCGGACTATAAAACTGGACACATCATCTCGGAATAGCCATTGGAGTAGCCTCGAAGAAAATCGTCGAAAGATACGCCAGGGAAACGATGTTGACTCGGGACTGCGGACCGGGCGTGAATGCCGCGCCGCGTGCCGGTTGAAGTTGGTCGTTCGGGCCACCTCTCTAACTCAAGCCTCATTCACTATCAAATCTACCTCTCATCTCTGAAAGAAAAAGCCAGCACAGAACGCGGCTACCATGCTCGTATCTTCAAAAAACTTTCCTCAGTCGACCAACAGTAGCACAAGGCACACCCTCGTCTTGCGGCATGGATCGAGAAACGTGCTCGTCCTTTTACCCCGAACGTATCAGGTAACCACCCATCTTTCGAGCCAATTTTCGAGAGCTAATCAGGTCTGTAGGAGCTACTGATAATTACGCGCTCAGTTTTCGTCATGGCACGCAGTTCAGCTTTCGTCTTTGAAACCAACGACCTCGACATCTGCCAAGACGTCGCGGTGGAGATTCATCCGGCTACATGGGAGGCAGTCGCGTTGACCTTGAGCTCCCTCGTTGTGAAGGAAAGAAATCTGGGGTCTTCTCGGACTCGAGGTTAGCTCGTGTCCGCACTTCTCTCCCCATGCGCGCTTACTTACCTGTCAACCACCTCAAGGCCAACGGGACAACGCAACTGTCCATCAGTCGCACAATATCCACGGGAACAGTCCCCTCGTCACCAGGCATGCGCACGATGCACCTTCTGGATCATCAAACGACCAGTCCGACAACGGCCTCACCCCTGCCACCAGCTACGATGACGTCCCTGACAGCATGCCGACCGATGACTTTGCCGAGGAAGAGCTCGGCTCGTACGACGACGATTTTGGTTATACTCCCGCTCCGCCGAAGGGAAAGGGAAAGGCCAAGGCAACCGCACGCGCGCGGATCGAGTCCGATGATGACGAAGAAGACGACGACGACGGGCGCGCCGAAGACGCCGCCGCACGAGGGCCCGGCTGGTTCGTCCCATACCCGGTGCAGAGTACCGCGATCAAAGCAGACCCGTCGTTCTCCATCCTCCCTTTGTCGCCGCCCAAACGTGTGGGGGTACCTGCCACCTCACCGCAGCGACTATCCGTTCACGGTGGGTTGTACTCGCCCAGAGCCAAATCAGGCGTAAACAATCTCGCCCCGGCACCCGTGCTTTCTGATGAAGAGCAAGTGGAGGTTCGTAGCCCCGTCAAGCCGCTGCGCAAACCCGTGCAACTTGTTCCAGACTCGTCGCCACTTACCGATGGTTCGCTTCCATATTGTACTTGACAGCGCACTCGAATTCTGATGGCTTCTCAGGGACACCCAAGGAGCCAGCGGCACCCACGCCGGCCGCTCTAAAAGACGCCCAGCACGAATGTCCGTTATCTACCATCTCCGTATCTGAGCCTTCCCAGTCCCCGCTGACCTTATCTGTAAAATAGATCCGCCAAAGTTCAACCCACAGCTTAAAGTTCCCGCCCAGTTTGCTGCGGCCCCTGCTTCTGCCACTTCTTCTGTCCCAGCTCCAGCACAAACGCCAGCAAAGCCGGCATCGCAGCCCTTCGACAAGATACTGATCACGATCCGCCACCCCCCAACCGAAAAGGAAAACAAGTTCAAAGTTAAAAGCACACACTTGGTCGGCCGAGTTCTCACCAGCGCATGTTCCGCTTTCGGTCTGAACCCCACTGGGTACGTTTGCCCTTCTCCGTCCCTCCTGTTCCCCACCAACTGACGGGTTCTTTTGACGCGCCAGGGCGACGCTGATGGCATGGACTGAGGAGGATGGCCTCGAAATGACGTCTCCGTGCGCAAACGACGCGTCGATGGGCACTGTTGCTACCGACGGCGCTATCTTCATCATCGAGCTCGCAAAGTAATGAGGCACCTGTAGAAATACCCCGATCACCCATGGACCTTACGAGTGTGCAACGCTTGGTTTACCCGTTTGCTTTCACTTCTTTCGTAGACTGTACGTACAACTGTACAACTGTGTTGTGATGATTTGAACCCGACTCTCGATACCGGATAGTATGACGTTCTGTGTGGACTTCTTTCTGACCGTTGCCTTGTACATAGTAGTGGACAGTACAGTACTTGTGCATGTACTGTAAAGTAATCTAACATCCAGGATCACGGCGGACTCCGTCCAGACTCCAGATGGTAGTTTCCCACGCGGTGAAACCATGCTGCGATGTTCTGCTTTAGATGTTACCCCTTCCTGACGAGTTCAACCAGAGCTGACAACGAATACTAGGGTAATTGCAGCGACCGGGTAAAACATTGTCTCTGGCCAAGTGCCAGTTCCACATTTACGGTATTCAAACTCGGCTATTACAAACGTAACAATATAGTCAGAGCAGAAAAAGATACAGCTCTTGTCAAAACACAACGAAAAGTATCATACAGTCTCTTCTCCGCAGTCTCTTCTCCTTGTGTGAACTCGGAGGATCGAAATTATCAAGAAAAATGCATGTGTCAAACGTACAGGGCGGTCAAGTCAAAGCTTGAGTCAAAGTCGATTCAGTTCCGTCCACTTATGTGATGCGTATTCGCCTAGCACCTCGTTCGTAGTGAACTTGGTGAAATTCTTGTCTATGTCGTTCTCGGTGTATATGCGACCTGAAACCTTGCCTGAAACGCTAAGGTTGCCGAGTACATCGTCCCAGTGGCGATCGATGATCACGAGGTCCACAAGGGTGGCATTCACCGTGGACGGCCCAGTGACTATTTTAGGCAATCGACCTGCGGACGCTTATTCGGATATGCTTGACGTCGTCCCCATCTCCCTCCTCCCTTGTTCCGCATTGCTATAGCAACGCATGGTGAACGGTGGCCAGCACAGTACATTGGGAGACACTCACGTCGGTGGTCACGTGTCCCAACGTCAGGTCTTCTTGCTGCAATTCTGGGTCTGCGTGTGCGCCCATTTGCAGCAACCAGTTCTGGCGAATAGCATCAATCTCGGCCATTTCTTGCCGCCGGGCCTCGCGAAGGTCGACGGGCGGATATGCCTGCCCGTTGGATCCGGAGAGTTCGTTCATCCTCATTTTGGCATTCATGGCATCCTAAGAGTCACGTTGGAGACACACCAGAGTGGGTCGGCGTACGGCGAGGCGGTCAGCTGGTCGTTCTGGTCGAATGTGCCCTCGTAGATGTCGTAGCGGAGCACGCCGGAATCCATGAAAATGAATTTTTGGCGTTCCTTGGATCCCTTGCAGGTCGCGTTTTTGAGGACTTCAGGGAGGGCCTCTCCAACGAACAGGTCAGGACTGAGTTGTTGGACATCACGAAAGAGGGTATAATCTTTAGGACTCCTCCCCCAGATATGGGACAAATCGAAGGCGTAGATGAAGCTTCCACAAATCCTCGGTGATGTTTTTGCCTTCGTCTGGTATCAAAATCTTTGCATTTTTGGGCATGGGTATGATACTGTACCGATAGCTTCAGATAACTGGACCGTAATATTCAAAGGACAGGAGAACGTACCTTATATGTAACGCGGTTGGGGTCCAAATAACGCCGGCTATAGTTGAGGGGTTTGTCTGTGTTTGACAGATTGAAGCCTAGCAAGACATCGTGGGGATTGAACTAAGCCCAACGAAACGCACGTACTTAACCACCCTATTTTATAGATAAATGCCAAGTTCGGCGGCTTTCGAACGTAGGAGACATACCAACAGTATCCATGAATGCTCCACTTTCGAGGGCTACAACTTTGTCGTCGTCAAACTGAGCTGTCGACGAATCAGCAACTTTGCATAAAGCGATAGTGCCTTAACGCTTACTGCAATTCCGCTTGTGTGTATGCCCAGCCAGAATGATAATCGGAGTATCCTTGTGCAAGTCCCGTATCGGTTTCACGACCGCCCTCCCTAAATCGAAATTAAGTCTCCGTTTGGGAGAAAAGCTACGGGCGGATTTTACAGTCGTTGAACTTGTCTTCCGACACCGACATGTGGACTGAAAGTCCGGTCAACGATCTCCGTTCCCTTAAATAAGTCGAGGGCCTACCCGGTTAGCAAGAAGAAACTAGGTCGTTCCTTGATCGCATCCAGAAACTGCGCATGAAATAAATTTAACAATTGCACGAGGTTCGGATGCAGACGACAGACCCATGACTGATTGACCATGATCTCAGCAGATTGAACGCTGACGTTGTGGGAAATCCCGGTGGCGTTGAAAGTCACGCCAAAGGCCGTGACGTTCAATTGTTTTCTGGGAAAGAGCGGTTCGACGACTTTAGAATAACCTAGGAGTAATGGTGATACCTACCTTGGTGTCTTGAATTTCGCAAATTGCACTGCATTAAGTCAGCGTGCGAGTACTCGAACCTCGTTCAAAAATTGGGTCCTACATCCTATAGACACATTGTCACCATTAATATTAGGGGCTTTCAAAGTTCCCTTTTTTGTCTCATTACCCAACCATTATGATACCATTTTTAGAATTATTATTTCGGAAAATGGCAATCAAAAATGGGATAAATAATTTGATTTGTAAGGATGGGAGAGGGCTCCTACTGTACATAACGCAATTATTTCTATTTCATTAAGGGGGGCTGCTAAAGAAACTGAGTTTCATTTTATTTTATGTAAGACAGTGAATATGATTATGTTTTTGAACTCCGAATCAGAACCAATAATCTGGTCTAGTGGAGATTGAAAAACATTTACCCCGCCAAAACATTGCCAGGGGCTCCAAGGCACAAAAATAATTCATTTTGGTTTCATTATTGGCTTTTTTTGGGGGGGGGGGTTTCAAAGTTGGACATTATTGGTCCATTTTTATTTTATTATTTTTCACATTAACATCGGATTTACACCAAAATCAGGCTTAATGGACGTTTTAATAGGTCCAATCAGGGACCGAAATAAGTTAACTTTGAAAGACCCTAATAATGAATGCATTCGAAGTTAGGTATCGCTTGGTCTTCTTAGAAAAGTTCGCGTGCATGTCATACGCAATCGTAGGCGGCTTGTACAACTCATGACTATGCAGCATCTGTCAGCAGAATCACGAAGAGGGTCATATGCACGTACTTTCCGATCGTCATCACATCGTAGGGCAGCCTTAGGAAGAACTTGTCCGTCTGATAATAAATACACTTAGGCGTCGTATCCATCAGAGCAGCCACGATATGCACACACTTCTTCACCAGCCCATTGCTCCTTCGGGTGCCCGTCAGACAGCCCAGTTCCTGGACAACGAGTTACATAAAAACAGTCGAGAAAGCGAGACAAACCTACTTACCGTCGCGCAAGTCCCCAGTATCCACGAGGAGAAAATCGTAACCTTTGTTCTATCAATTAAGGAAAGGTGTCGGTGCAACACCTTTGTCGATTCCATTCGTATAGTTTACCTGTGCTGTCTTATTCATCCCCGACACAAATGACGCAAGGTCCCCTAAGGTCCCCCTTGCATATGGTCAGGCCACAGAGACGGGCACGAGTCACGAGATGATACGCACTTGTAATTGGGTTCCGGAGGCTGGGACTTCTGATGTCCAAGCAACCAGCCATGGATGTCCGTTGTGTGAATGATGTTGACGTCACCCCAGACAAGTTCACGGTATGGCTGCGCCTGAACCGCAAGTGGACTGGCGAGTGGCACCTGGAAACGATCTTCGTTCCCACCGTCTTGGCGGGCCACGGCACTAAGGACCAGAGAAATTAGAAGTGGTGCGAGAGCTTTCATACTAGTGAGAGGGCACTAGTGATGGGAAGCAGGACCGCACGAAGTGCGATCTTAAATACTATAGAAATGCTAGGACCGCCCATTATCTTTTAGAATATGGTGCGGGAAACATTTACACATAAAACTTGCCAGGATCCATTCCATCTCTGCGGAGCTTGTCCACATGAGACCGGTATGAGATTAACACCGTCTGTACTGTCGTCCATTGCACAATTATGTTCCGTGACTTCTGTGTCCCCGGAGATTGGGGCGTTCGGTAGCAGTGAGATAGCATGTTACCGAAGAGAGCTTGTTCGGAGACAAACTTGAAGCTTGAAGTGGTACTAAACAGCGTTAAACCAGTACTTTGGGGGCTTTGCTTGGAACACTGACCAGGGGTGGTATGAGAGCATGAAAGAAGCAGCTAAGACCCCAGCGCAGAATTTCCCGGAGATCCAGAGAGGCCGAACCACTTCAGAAAAAATTCATCATCGCCAGCTCGTTGGACCCCCCCTTTAATACAAATAGAAGAGCCAATAACCTCAGGCAAAATAGCAGGAATAAGGTGCGTCATGGGATCTCTCTCACCATGTGAAAGAAATGTATGGAATGTTGAATGGTCCCAAGATATTTCAGGAATTTAAAAAGCGCGTAGCGGGTAGACGATCCGCCACGTGAGTCGACAAATGCCCTAGTTTGGTCGTCAGGACTGGTCCCGACCCTTTGACTGGCTCCATTTATGAATGAAGGAGCCATGGGGGTGCAACGTTAGTGGGGTCCAGCTTGCAATTTATCTAAGATCTAAGATTTAGGGCATGAAAAATTTTCAGAGCAAGAGCATCAAGGGAGCACGAAAGTACCGGTTATAGAACTGGTATTTGCTTGGGTAGCATTTGCGTGCGAAACGCCGAGATAGAATACCCTAGAATTGGCAGAATAAAGGTTATGAGTCATCGATGCACAAAGATCCTTTTGAGCGAATTCTCTCGGCAGGATATGCACCTGCGGAACGACACCGCATAGCCTCACTAATAGCACTGGAAGACAAGGGTATACCTATGGACTCACCTACTAGACACGAGGCGACAAGATACGGTGGCTGTAAATTTACCGAAACTTTCTTCGGGTCGAAACTTGGGACCACTATACAGGAGGAAGCACTACGTTTATGGTCCAATCAAAGCCAGAGGATGTACTTGCCGCTGACAGGGATGTCCGCAAGGGGCTACCGGTGCAACTGTGCAGCCTGTACACAAGTCCCTACCAGATCGACCACTGGGACAGACATACAGGTCGAAATTATTATAACGCATAATGAGTTAGGGCCATTTTCATATTGATGGGTTCCCTGACGACTCGAAAACAGCTCTAACTTGTTATGCGTTATGACAATTTTGACTGTAGAGCCGAACAACCTGAATGAACCCAGTATTGGACGGCACTGGCACTACTGTAGTAATTGCAATTGATACAACCTCGGCGCCCACCGCCCAGGAAGTCCCCTGTATTGATGACATTTTCAGATCAAAGACGCTGTGTGATACAGTAAGTTAACTTGAAACCGTAGTAATCGGGGTGAACTTGAAGTTAGTACGAAGGCACATCATGTGATACAGTAATAATAAAAAGTCACATGTCCCTATATTCTCACGGTCGTGCTATCACACTACACTGACTCGGATCACGACGATGATCACGACGGCTCGGACAAGCCCCACTACACGGGTAATTAGCATGATACTACCTGATAGGAATGACCCATGATGTCGGTTGTGCGCAAATCGGCTCCAGGAATGCATTCGACCCACGTACATACTGTAGAAGCACGGGGACGACAGGGTACCTTGCAGGGAACACGGAAATGAGTCTAGTCAAGCCCGGGCCTGCCTTGAAACACTGCCAGTGAAAGCTTTCCGATAGTAAGCAAAAACCCATGTAAATAGCAGATCTGACACGTATTTTATTGTAGGAGTGATTTTTGCGGAGCCCATACTAATGTACCCGTAGCCGAGCACATTACGGCTGCACCCAGGTGCCTACACATCCTTCCAGCCTAAACCTCTTCACTCCGTCCTCGACGCCCCACGGTACCTCGTCTTCCCAATGGCTCACAACAACCACGGCCTGTTCCTCGCCAATCCCTATACCGTCTCGCAAGTACTCCCGCGCCGCGCGCACCATACCGTCGTCCATACCGGCCCACACCTCGTCGAGGAGTACGAGCGATGGGCGTCCGACAAGCGCGCGCATCAGGAGGGCGACGCTCTGCACGCCCGCGGGGAGCGCCGCGAACGGGCGCCGCGCGAATCCTTCCATCGTCTCCCCTCCCGTAGACACGCCGCCGCCTCCCCACGTGTGCGGCCCAAGCCCACGCAGGACTTCCCAAACGCGCTCCTCGCGCCACGCGCGCTCGTGCGCGCTCAGCTCGCCGCTCGCGCCGAGGCCCGTTCCGAGCCCGCGCGGTCCGAGCGGGACAAAGCCGCCCTCAAAGCCCGTTGCGACGGCCTCCCACACGCTCATGTCGCGCGCGCGGGGCCAAGCGTTGTATAATTCCGGCGAGACGACGCCGATGCGCGTGCGGAGGTATGCCGTCGCGTGGGCACGCCGTGCTGAGCCGAAGAGCGTCAGCGCGGACGTAGGGCCTCGTTGGGTGTAGGACTGCGGGTGGTCGCCGGTCAGGACCGACAGGAGCGTGGTTTTACCAGAGCCTACGGGGCCTGATGAGACGCGCTGTTCGACTTTCAAAAAAGAACCCACCGTTTGCGCCTTGAAGGTGCCAGCGATCGCCCGAGCGAATGGTCCAATTGATGTCTTTAAGGACCTGTACTGAATTGATCACAAGTTGTGTATAGTAGCTGAGGTGACTCACGTGTCGTTCATGGTATCTAACATTGACGTTCTGCATGTCGACGAGTACTTTAGCTTTAGCCTCGAGACCCGGAATGTGTACGGGGGGGGTCGAACGGGAGGCTTCTTTTGCGCGAGAATCATTCAGCTCCTGCAATATTGTCGTTTTTTCTCCCGTTTTTACGCGTCCGTCCTGTACCAAAGCGATGTGACTAATCCACTCGGGGACTGGATCCTGTAAGCGAAGACCCATAATGATACGAGGGCTATTGGAGGCATGAACCGAGTGAAGGAGACGGAACAGAGTAGGGCGCGTTTTGAAGTCGAGTCCAGCTTGGATGGTTCTGTGAGCCGGACTTTGTTCCTGATGCAGTAGGACACTTACTTAAAGGTTCATCGAGCAGAAGGATATCAGGCTGTTCTAGGAGTGCTTTTACGATTCTAGCCCTTCGTGTTTGTCCGTTGCTAAGAGCGACTAGGGGAAGGTCAAGCAAATCTTTGAGTCCCAACTTGTCGATCAACTCCTCGAACCGTCGTCCTCCTCTCCGCCCGCAAAATCGCATCTTCCTGCTCGTGACCTGTCGCAGATCTGTCTACGATGAAAGACTTGATAGAGTCCCGTATGAGGCCCGATTCCTCGAGGAACATGCTTTGTCGCAGCGTGAGGCGATCCTCCTCGCGCACGGCACCATACCGAGCAGTGTAGTCGTAGAACGCACCTCCCGACGCACGTGGTCGATGTGCGAACGAGACAAGGCATACGGCCTCATTGGTAGATCGCGAATTCAGAGAGAGGGATGGTAAGGGTCCAGCAGGAGGAGGCGGAGATATTCGAGTGTTTCCCAGTAGGGTCTGTGTATCGCAGGTAAACAAGCAGCACTCTCAGCAGGAAAAGGAGGAGGAGAAAGCACATGCCACAGACTAAGGCTACAGGTAACCTAGTCATGGGTTGAGAAATGATAGGTTGCTTTCTTCACCTCGAGCAATGCTGTCTTCTCTCCGGCACCAGACCCAACTACTGCCCAGCTTTCTCCTTCGCGCACCGTCCAGTCAACACCGGTGAGAACAGGTCGTGCACTGTTCGAATCTCCAAAACGATAAATATTGGCCTTCGGGATGCGCACAACATAGGAAGACAAGTGGCGGGCTCCGAGGCGAGCAGCCATTGACCCGGGCCAGCGTAGCGATCGGCTGTCCAAAAGCAGGTTTGTGGCCTTGAGGTGAGCATCACGTGTAACATGTTAGGGGAAACGCCCATCACGTGCACTCCCCTCCCCACGATCAAACTCGATGAGACAACGATGACGAGTCGTCCTTAAAGCTCAACTATATGCGCGTTCAGACCATGTTATTGCGATCAACATGACCATCTCCTCGATTTTACAGACTATCTTCTCTTTCCGCACTGGTTCGACAACCGTGCTCGCTTCCCTCTTCTATTTGGCCGTATTCGTTTCTCTCTACATAACCCAATCTGGCCCACAAGTTCCCGGCATTGACAGACAGCATGCATTAGGTCTCAGTGTCGATCAAGCATACAGAGACTTACATCTGGTGAGTTCATACGTCATTTTCGATTCTTCATCCATCTCAAATCTTTTCTTGATAGGTTGCGGAACGACCTCATCCCTACAATTCGCACCAAAATGACATCGTACGCCGTTTCCTGCTACAAAGGTTACAAATATTGCAAAAGGACACGACTTTGTCCATGTCGACGACGACATTCGGACCAATGCGGCATTTTTGGACCGTTCACGAGCTGTTTACTTTCAAGGGAATAATCTTCTGGTGAAAATTGACGGGACGGACAACGCAACTGAGGGTGCGTGCTTTAATCTTCTTCTCAAAAGGTGGTTGTGAAATTGGGTTTATGAAAAGGTGACGGGGTGCTATTCTCGGCCCACTTTGACTCTGTTTCGACGGCTCCTGGCGCAACAGATGACGGCATGAGTGTCGTGGCGCTCCTGCAATTGGTCAACATCCTCTGCAAGAATCGCCCCAGGCGAACAGCAGTCTTCAATATCAACAATGGGGAGGAGGATGGTCTGCACGGTGCCTACACGTGTGTTGTTTCATTTACCCTTCTCCGGCTCTCGTAAAAGGCTATCCAGGTTTTTGCGGCATTCGTGGTCCGATTTGACATCGAACTTTTCTCAACATTGAGGGTGCGGGTTCTGGCGGGTACGCTTTAAGCTCCCTATTGCCCTTTACCACCTAAAACTGTTTCAATCAGCCGCCCGTTCCTCTTCCGTACCACATCATATGAGGTCCTCAAGGCCTTCCGTTCCGCCCCGCATATACACGCCGATGCCATTTCCCAAGATGCCTGGGATCAGCGCATAATTCGCTCAGATACAGATTACTCCGTCTATTCTGCTCCTCGCACTTGGGGAGGCTCCTCTCTGATAGAAACCAACGCCACTGCTCGTGGTTATGTGGGCCCTGGGGGCGGTATGCAAGGTGCGGATGTCGCGTTTTACACTGGACGTTCGCGATACCATACGATGGACGACACCATTCGCGGAATGGGCGATGGTGGCGCGCAAAAGTCCCTCTGGTCCTTGCTGGAGCTCCTACACTCCGTTAGCGATAGCATACTCAATGGCAGGTCGGACAAAATCGATAGTGGTGAGAATGAAAGGGCCGTCTATTTCGAGTGTAAGTGACTTTCAATCTTCGGGGCTCATTACTTACGCGTGTTCACCAGTATTCGGCGTCTATCTTGTCGCATTCCCCTTCCACCTATTGCTAGTTGCCGAGATAATTCTCCTCGTTGTGGGACCCATCTTCCTCGCTGGTCTCGGTTATGTCCTCGTTCAGCAGTCGATCCTCTCACCTCCATTTCCGGGTCGAATGCAATGGAGTTCAGACTTTCGAGGATATGGTCGATTTTGGTTCGCACTTATTCTGGGGGCCGGTGCCCAAGTTGGGTTGGTAGTTGGCTTCCTCAAGATAAATCCTAACGTTTGTGGTCCCCTCCTTGATTCTGCGGATCACTGATCATCTTGTAGAGTGCGCATTCCCATCCAGTTGCCACCTCGCTCTCTGCGTTCTCACTCGCTTACCTGTCCCTGGCCATTCCACTCCAACTTGCTCAGCGCCTGCGACCTATTCCGCCTAGTAGGCAGCGGTCTATCATACTGGTGGAGCTCTATGGGCTCACCTGGGTCCTTCTCGCTACAATCACTTTTCTAACACAACGAGTCGTCATAGCTGGGCTATATTGGATCGCTCTCTGGAATGCCTCGTTGCTAGTTGCTACGGTCCTTGGTGCGTTTGAGGGCCTATGGGGTACCGGAAAGGCGGGTAGAATAGTCCTCCCCCGAGATGAAAGCGATGGCGAGGGCGAGGAAGATTCCCATCCTCACAGGTGGCATCAACAACGAGATGGGAGCGAAACTTCCGAGACCACGCCCCTACTTCGGCGCACCTCCCCAACTCACTCGTTGGTACTTGATGAGACGGCCCAGGACAAGGCATACTTTTGGTGGATTTTCCAGTTTATGATTTCCACGACCGCACCAGTTGTAAACTTGGCCACTATTTACACCATCTGGATCAGTGCTATGCCTCAAACAATCCCTGACGGTGGTTGGGTCGGTATGGGTACGTCATGTTTCGTACTGTAAGAGTGTCAAATAAACTTGTCCCCGACAGTGTATGCGCCGATCTCACTGCTCTGTTTCCTCATCCTTCTCCCGTTGGCACCCTTTGTGCACAAGGTGCATCGCGTGCTTACCATCGTCATACTCCTCGTCTTCATTTCTTCTACTGCATACGCTTGGATCGTAACACCATTCACATCGAACTCCCGCCTCAAAGTGTTCTTCGTTCATCAGGTCGAACTGACGAACGTGTCCGCGACGACTCCGAGTCCGCAGTTGGCCCGCGCTACAACGCAGCTAAACTTGATCGAGGGTTACGGTCCGCGCCTCGCGGCGACACTTCCGTCATCTCAGTACTACGGCGACGATTCAGGCGAAAAGTGCGGGGTGGGCGAATTCGGCCTGACGAGATGCGAGTGGGCAGTTCCTCCAGTCCTGCACCCGTCAATTCCCGGTGCGAAAGAGGCCCCATGGCTCGTTGCGAATGTCACGCGCCACGGGCCTGCCTCGCTCCGCGTCGAGATCGAGGGCATGCAGACACGTGCGTGTAGAATCTACGTTGACAGTCATAGCATCCATCGGTACCGCGCGCGCACTATTGGGAGCCCACAGATGGAATGGAGCACGTTCGAGGTTCCTGCGAGCAAGGAGAGGGATATCCATGTGCTGGCGCTCTGGGCACGTTCGTGGGACACGAAGAAGTTCGAAGCAGACGTCGAGTTGGATGCGGGATTTGAGGAGGGAGAGGAAGAGCCAATCGCAGGCAGGGTGTCGTGCTTGTGGAACGATGGGCCCGGGGGTGCGCTGATCCCCGGACTGGACGAGGCGCGCGCGTTCTTGCCTGAGTGGGTCGCGATCACGAAGGCCGGGAGCGGGCTTGTAGAGGCTAGTAGCGGATTTGTGTTGTAGTGTTGTCTTTGTATACATTAGCCACGGTCCTTCTGGCCGTCTTTCCTCCCCAGGTCGACTTCAGGTCGTCAGTACTGTCAGTCGTTGAAGTCAAGCTGTGAAGTAAAACGGAAAAGTGGGCCGTAGTCAGCTGTGAGTGAGCGAGCAGGGCGACACGTGACCCATTTCTCTCTTGGCGTGCAACCGGTCCATAGAACCGGGATCTTTTTCTTTTCCGCCCGCCACACCCTTTTGCTATGGGATTGATGAGGATCGTTATATCTGCCGACACTCATCTGGTCGCTCCGGGAGACACAGGGCCCACCCACCCGTCGCGACCTCGCCTCGGCAACAAGACCCTCATTTTCGATCGAGAGGCGCTTCGCGCTTCCGCCTGTTCTCTATGCTGTCCCGCCAACATTTCGCCCGAGCCCTCTTACATGTCTCCTTTCATGCCACGCGCCGACTTCCTCTCGTCTTGCCTCTCCCACGGCGCCGCACAAACCCCGCCTCGTGGGAGTAAAGCAGCGACTCGCGAGTAAAGCAGCGACTCGCAAAGACATCCAATATAGTGATCCCATTCCTTCTGGATACGCCGGACCCTGCAAAATAGAAGCATACGATTCCTCTCCAGTGTACTGGTAGAGCGTAGCTCGCACAGGTACTACTCATGAGTCATACAAGTCATTACTGATCTCACAGGGAATGGCATGTGTGACTACGTCCGGGTGTGGTTCTACATTGTCCATGTTCAATGTCATCGTGTTCGATCCAGTGAGTCGAATAACCCTCACCGATGTAATCTATTTGGCTGTTGGCTGCAGTGAGGCCTCTCTGCAATGTCAGAAGATAAGTGTCCGGAAGCATAGCAGAGAAGCCCTTGTGCAAGATAAGAGATCCCAACGTAGTCTCATGCGAACACTGCACATACCTTGAGGGACGAGCTAAACTTTTCGGTGACCGTTCCGCCATTCAGGCCGACCTGCTTGGCTTGCTCATTGATCACTTCATCAGAAGCACTTTTCTTGAAGACGACGATATACTCTGAGGATAACGTGAGCTTTCCCGGGCTATATTTGTAATACGATGCGATGGGATCGTACTTAACATATATTCAAACATGAGTGCGACAGTCTTGTTGAAGGTGAGGGCGATGGTAAGTGAAGTTGAGTGAGAGTTTCCCTTTTATACAAGTTAGGGCCAAGCGCAGCACCTACTTATCACACCATCCGCAGTATTGGACATCTATACAATAGATTATTGTACCTTCATATATATATCACCGGTTTAGGTGTACAGTTCACCTCTTCACCCTGTTTGTTGCCAGTCTTAGCCTCTTAGGTGTGCTCGCTCACTGTCTAACTTTTCTATTTTACTTCCGTCACTGGTTCATATATTTACCAACGGGTGCGATACCGTGCGAAGTTATAGTATAATACGCATCAGTTTGGAATTTGTAGACTTTATATCTTTGCGTCATACTATGCGCAGTTTAGCGCTGAGGACTCTCGGGTATGTCTCCGGATTACAGTACTCGATTTCTCGCGGTGAGTATCACATGTTGGAAACTACCCGGATTAACCCCACCATGAGAAAACGTCTTCCTTAAGCTAAGCACAACAGGCTGTATGCGCATCCTGTTATTGCGATCGATATGATCATCTCCTCGATTTTACAGACTATCTTCTCTTTCCGCACTGGTCCGACAACCGTGCTCGCTTCCCTCTTCTATTTGGCCGTATTCGTTTCTCTATACACGATTCAATCTGGCCCACGAGTTCCCAGCGTTGACAGACAGCATACACTAGATCTCAGTGTCGATCAAGCATACAGAGACCTACATCTGGTGAGTTCATTTGCCATTTTCGATTCTTCGTCCATCTCCTATCTTTTCTGAGTAGGTTGCGGAACGACCTCATCCCTACAATTCGCGACAAAATGACGTTGTACGCCGTTTCCTGCTACAAAGGTTACAAGATGTTGCAAAAGGACACGACTTCGTCCATGTCGACGACGACATTCGGACCAATGCGGCATTTTTGGACGGTTCACGAGCTGTATACGTTCAAGGGAATAATCTTCTGGTGAAAATCGACGGTACGGACAACGCAACTGAGGGTGCGTGCTTTAATCTTCCGCTCAAAAGGTGGTTGTGAAATTGGGTTTACGAAAAGGTGATGGGGTGCTGTTCTCGGCCCACTTTGACTCTGTCTCGACGGCTCCTGGCGCAACAGACAACGGCATGGGTGTCGTGGCGCTCTTGCAATTGGTCAATGTCCTCTGCAAGAATCGCCCCAGGCGAACAGCAGTCTTCAATATCAACAATGGGGAGGAGGATGGTCTGCACGGTGCACACACGTGCGTCGTTTTCAATCGCCCCTCTTCAGTTCTCATAAAAGCGGCTGTCCAGATTCTTGCGGCACCCGTGGTCCGATTTGACATCAACTTTTCTCAACGTCGAAGGTGGGGGTTCTGGCGGGTACGCATTGAGATTCCCGATGCTCTTTACCTACTTAAACGTGACGCTTTTTAATCAGCCGCCCGATTCTCCTTCGTACTACGTCATATGATGTCCTCAAGGCTTTCCGTTCCGCCCCGCACATACACGCCGATGCCATTTCCCAAGATGCCTGGGATCAGCGCATAATTCGCTCAGATACAGATTACTCCGTCTATTCTGCTCCTCGCACTTGGGGAGACTCCTCTCTGGCACAAACCAACGTCACTGCTCGTGGTTATCTGGATCGGAGAGGCGGTATGCAAGGTGCGGATGTCGCGTTTTACACTGGACGCTCGCGATACCATACGATGGACGAGACCATCCGCGGAATGGGCGATGGTGGCGCGCAGAAGTCCCTTTGGTCTTTGTTGGAACTTCTACACTCCGTCAGCGACAGGATACTCAACGGCAGGTCGGACCCTATTTCCAATGGCGAGCGTGAAAAGGCCGTCTATTTTGAGTGTAGGTGACTTCTATTCTTTGGGTCTCATTACTTAGGCGTGTTCACCAGTATTCGGCGTCTATCTTGTCGCCTTTCCCTTCCACGTATTGCTGGTTGCCGAGATAATTCTCCTTATTGTGGGCCCCATCATCCTCGCTAGTCTCGGTTACGTTCTCGTTCAGCAGTCAATCCTCTCGCCTCCATCTCCTGCTCGAACGCAATGGAGTTCAGACTTTCGAGGATATGGTCGATTTTGGTTCGCACTTATTCTGGGGGCCGGTGCCCAAGTTGGGTTGGTAGTTGGCTTCCTCAAGATAAATCCTAACGTTTGTGAACCCCTCCTTGATTCTGCAGATCACTGATTATCCCGTAGACTGCTCATTCCCATCCAGTTGCCACTTCGCTCTCCGCATTCTCACTTGCTTATCTGTCCCTGGCCATTCCACTCCAACTTGCTCAGCGCCTGCGACCTATTCCGCCTAGTAGGCAGCGGTCTATCATACTGGTGGAGCTTTATGGGCTCACCTGGGTCTTTCTCGCTACCATCACTTTTCTAACACAACGAGTCGTCATAGCTGGGCTATATTGGATCGCTCTCTGGAATGCCTCGTTGCTAGTTGCTGTAGTCCTTGGTGCGTTTGAGGGCCTATGGGGTACCGGAAAAGCGGGTGGAATAATCCTCCCCAGAGATGAATGCGATGATGAGGACCCCCACCCTCGCGGGCGGCGTCGACAACAAGATGAGAGCGAGACCACGCCCCTACTTCGGCGCATCTCCCCGAGTCACTCGTTGGTGCTAGATGAGACGGCCCAGGACAAGGCATACTTCTGGTGGATTTTCCAGTTTATGATCTCCACGACCGCACCAGTTGTAAACTTGGCCACCATTTACGCCATCTGGATTGGTGCTATGTTCCAAACAATCCCTGACGGTGGTCGGGCTGGTATAGGTGCGTCGTGCTTCGCATTGTAGGAGTGTCGAACAAACTTGTCCCCGACAGTGTATGCGCCGACCTCAGTGCTCTGTTTCCTCGTCATTCTCCCGTTGGCACCCTTTGTACACAAGGTGCATCGCGCGCTCACCATCGTCGTACTCCTCGTCTTCATTTCTTCCACTGCATACGCTTGGATTGCAACACCCTTCACATCAAACTCTCGCCTCAGGGTCTTCTTCACTCATCGGGTCGAACTGACAAACATGTCCGCGACGACTCCGAGTCCGCAGTTGACCCGCGCTATAACGCAGCTAAACTTGATCGAGGGTTACGGTCCGCGCCTCGCGGCGACACTTCCGTCATCTCAGTACTACGGCGACGATTCAGGTGAAAAGTGCGGGGTGGGCGAATTCGGCCTGACGAGATGCGAGTGGGCAGTTCCTCCGGTCCTGCACCCGTCGATTCCCGGTGCGAAAGAGGCCCCATGGCTTGTTGCAAATGTCACGCGCCGCGGGCCTGCCTCGCTCCGCGTCGAGATCGAGGGCATGCAGACGCGTGCGTGTAGAATCTACGTTGACAGTCATAGCATCCATCGGTACCGCGCGCGCACTATTGGGAGCCCACAGATGGAATGGAGCACGTTCGAGGTTCCTGCGAGCAAGGAGAGGGGTGTCCATGTGCTGGCGCTCTGGGCACGTTCGTGGGACACGAAGAAGTTCGAAGCAGACGTCGAGTTGGATGCGGGATTTGAGGAGGGAGAGGAAGAGCCAATCGCGGGCAGGGTGTCGTGCTTGTGGAACGATGGGCCCGGGGGTGCGCTGATCCCCGCACTGGACGAAGCGCGCGCGTTCTTTCCTGAGTGGGCCGCGATCACCAATACTGCGAGCGGGCTTGTAGAGGCTAGTAGCGGATTTGTATTGTAGTTTTGTAATGTCGTACTACACGTGTCCATATCAGCTGGACGTATGTCTCACGGACTTACGTCACTGTCTCTTATCAGAAGGTCCTTGTACTTGAAGGGATCCAGCCCTGCCAGCGTGTGCCCCGCAGCCGCAGCTGCTTGTCCCTTTGATAAATCGCTTCATCGCGGCATACATCCCCACCCGTTATATGAGCCACCCAGGAGGTTGTCTTTCTTACGACGACCGTCTTGATCCACACACCGCGTACCGTGTCACTCTGCCATCTGGACTGACGCAGAAGGATGCCCAAGCGGATCCCGACGCCCCCACCACCCGAGGATGAACCAAGATACCTGACCGTAGTGCACCCGTATCCTCTACATGCGAATCTGGAACTTCACGCTGATAGACGCACGCTTGCGCTCTGGCTGGCGTGTTGTACGGGAAAGGATGTGTTGCTGGCCATGTTCCACAAGCCCGCTGTGAGTTCATCCAAGGCTCGTTTTATTCCCCCAATACTCACCCCGCACATCCCACAAAGTCTCCAGGGATGGTCGTCATCGAAGTCGATCGCGAGTTCGACAGGTTCGATGACCTGCTGGGGTCGCACGCTTGGTCCGGGTTCCTGTTGAAGCCGTCCGAGGAGCAGAAGGACAAGTCTTCAAAGGTGTTCTATTGCACTTACAACACGGGCCGTCTGGTCGAGAAGAATGGTCCGTCCGCGACTCGCTCCACCCTGCTCACTCACTCACATTTCGTAGGTTGGAAACGTGTAAACATCGAGGAACATTGGTTTCAAGGGTGGACTCCCAACAATGCGTGAGTGGTACTGACATATCTTGCAATTCTCACCATAACCGTATCTTAGCATCATTAAACATCCGTACCCAAAGACATCACATTGTGATGTCCCTTCAGAGGCAAAGACCGGCGCCCCAATGTGCCGCCCTCTTCCGCAAAGGTCGTTTCCTGTCCCGCCCCCAAAGCCGGCACCAGTAGGTGAGTCTGACATGCCCGATTCCTTTGGTGTTTTCTAGTTGACACCCAACTTGCGCGATAGTCGGCTCTGCAGGGTGGCTAGCATCTAGGAATGCCAACGCGTCTGCTAGCCCAGCGCCCTCATCCACAAAAAAAGGCAAAAAGTCCGTGGCGAGCGACACCGCCTCCGTAGTGAGCGCCAGCTCCAGAAGCACAAAATCGTTCTCTCCGGCCCCCGCCCAGTCCCCCACGCCATCGGTGATGGCCAACTACCGTGCCAAGAACGATCCCGCCTGTACGTGGTAATTTACTAGAGCGAGTGCGCATGTCTAACTGGTGTATGCGTTCACAGGGAAACGCGCCCCTCCTTCCATTGCTTCTGTAGCATCAGGGGTCACATCTCGTGCACCCAGTACTGTCGGTAGCTCTAGCGCTCGGTCCTCGAGAGCGGCTGCCGCTCCGCCTCCTCCTGGCCTGGGTCCCGTGCCCTCCTTACAATCCCTAACACCCGGGCGCTTCGATTGGAGTGAAGACGTAGAGCGCTTTGAATCTGAGCAAATCAACAATCCGCCCGCACCCACTCCAGCCTCGAGCGCTTCCACTGGTCCCGCGAGACGCCAGCCGTACGACCCCGATGGTCCCATCGAACCGCCGCGAGCCTATGATTACAACGAAGAGGACCAGCCAAGACATTCGACGGTAGCTGCCATGTCGGATATCTTCGAAGACAGTCTCGCTCCAATTGCCACTCCCGTTAGGGGCGGCAGGGGCGGCACTAAACCATTGGGTATTGACGACCCCGACTATGACCCCTGGAACCCGGAGGCAGCTGCTCCTGCGGACGACCAGTCCCAAGTAGGCGACGCGGAGACTGTGTGGGATGATTACGCCAAGCCCCAGCAGGAGCTGCCGACCAAAGTGAAGAAGAAGGGAACATGGGACTGCCCCCAGCATGGGCCGCTCTGTAATCCCGGAATCTGCAAGGAACGCGCGCGCGTCGAGCGCGACGAGCGCATAAGGGAGGAGAACGAAGAGCGGGATAGGAAGAAGAGCGCGCGTGAGTTCCGCAAAGCGAAGGATCTGCATAAGAAGGAGGAGAAGAAGAAGGCCGAAGCCGCGGGCGAAGGCGGGGATGCATCCAGCAGCAGCAGCAGCAACAACGGATCAGACGACGATGAGTCCCACGATCGTGGTACTCTATTCCTACCCAACGACTCTCATATGCATGCCTGACCATGTCCTCCCCACAGATGCCACTCCCCCGCCTGACCCAGAGGATTGGTCGATTCCTTTGAACATCGGAGGCGCCGACGCGCGGTCGACGGTGAGCTCTTCGCGCCAGGCGTGGGGCTCGGTCGCCGGGTCGGATGGTAGTGAGGACGATGGCGATGACGATGACGAAGGGGCGAGCGTCGCAATGTCACGCACGACGAACACGAGCAATGCCTCGCGCAGCAGCCGCGCCACGCCCCCCGCGAGCGTAGCTTCAAGCGGGTGGAGAAAGGGGCCCATGTCCTCCGCTGCGTCCCTGAACAAAGCAAAAGTCTCGCCGACCTCTCCGCGCCCCCCGACGCGGCAGTCCGCATGGGACGCCCGCAGCGCCGCGAGCCAGAGTTCGAGTGTAATGGGCGGGCGTAGCGAGTGGCCATCCGTCTCCGGTAACTCCCGAGCCTCCGCCGTCTCCGGCGCATCCGCGACTGGCTCGGACACTGGCCAGCGCTCGGGCACAGGCCCTGCAGCGCGGCGGTCGTCCCGCAGCTCTGCGGCAACTTCGAGCGTGCGGACCGGCGCGGGACCGACTACCCCCTCGTCGGAGAGCGGCTTTCCGACGTTCGCCGATACGGAGTGGGGCGATCCGATTGCTGCGGCGCTGGCCAAGGAGGGGAAGAAGTCCAAGAATACTAGGAAGAGGGAGAACAAGGCGAAGAGTGCTCAGGTGCTGGCTCAGGCTCAGGCGCAAGCAGCGCGGGCCAATTTTGTCGATGTCGAGCTTCCCCCTGGCGGACCAGGCAGCTCGTGGGGCGACCCTAACGAGGCGTGGTGAGCTGTTCCCCCTCGGGCCATCTCCCTTTTTTTTTCAAAGTTGGTCAAAATTTTCGTTGAGTTCGGTCATACATGGCGCGATTGTTGTTGTTACCGTTGGTGTCGTTGTCGTTGTCGAAGTCATAGGTCTCCTGCAAAGTTTACTAAGTCATATACAAGTTGTTCAGATACAAAGCGTGTACTAGAAGCACTTAGGGCTGCGTGCCGTGACCGTATAATACGGTCTACGGATATTACGGTACGGTCACATGTTCCGTA
>JAKELI010000245.1:0-69314 GCA_021525025.1 Lactarius hengduanensis | reverse complement strand
CATTTTCAGGCCGCTCTTTGGCTAGACTTGGGTCGATGTCCAGGGAAGCGGCATTGGGGCCCTTTGGGGCCATGTGGGCCATGTAGTTTATGACTAGGTCGTACTACCGCAGACGGGGGGGGTCACGAGTTTTCCTCTGTTTAGATGTGCAGGGAAATGAGCTGCACCCGGTGATGGCGAACTATACCCAACTCTTTCAAGAAGGCCTAGGTTAGTGAAATCGTGATCCATAGGAACTAAGTTAGGAGCTTTGAAGCACACAGAGGAGGGAGATTGTCGCATGCGACCCACTAACTAACCATTTGACGGTCGTGCAGTGCCAGGAGCAGTAGGTGGAACCTCGCCCGTCAAGTTCGTCAAGTCCAGACCTGCTTCAAGCGAGCGGATCACATCAGAGTCATCACTGGCGCGCATGCGGCGTCATGCTGGTCATGACTTGCTGGTCATACTTTGGTCATGCCAGTCGGTCTTCGGCCCGTTGCGGCCCGTTGCCCTCTACATTTTTCTGGGAAAGTTCTGGGATCGGATCGACCTGTCCACTTGCCCGTCCAAGCTGCTTGGACTGCGCGCAAGAATGAATCATATGGTAAGAACCAAGATATTAAACCGAAATTCCAGGCGAGTGTATACGGGTGACTGTGCCGACACTATAGGTTTATGTCTTGCCACGCCTCCATACTGTGACAGTATGATACGCGTGTTCAAGGAAGGACTATCACCCCAGTCGTGGCCATCGAAACCCTCCACCAACAGCCGGCGGGCCAAATCGTCGCCTCAACACCCTGCATTCCACTGTCCAATCCTCGAGCGTTTACGCATGGCTGTCCCACAACGTAAGTCCCAGATATCACCTCAAGATTTAATGCAGAGGAAGTTTGGGTCACTTAGTATCGCTAGTCACTACGAGTGAATGGTTCTGTACCCCAGATGGACACCCCCAAAAAATATCTCGAACCTTGCGTGCTCGCACTCTGCTGACCGGGTCTCAATCTTTGACAGGCCTTTCTTGTACTAGTAGCGCAGCCCGATCCATTTCTTATATGGGGCGAGATCCAGGTCGTCCGTGCTCCGATACTGAGGTGACAAGCCTGCTCACAAGCATCGTTGCCCGCCGCGGTCATCGATGGCTTCCATCACAACCGGTTTGTTCACATTGCGCGCCATGGCACACTAGAGACCGGCAAACCATTCGGCGCTGAACTCGAACTTTATGGAGACGAGCGCCTGACGCTAATTGAAACCATGCGCTTCCATCTCTCCGAGTCCTCGCTGCCGAATTCGCATTTCTTTCTGCTTGTCACACGGCTGAGGTGACTGAAGGACGCGTCATGGACGAGGGGCTGCACCTAGCGGCGGCGGTACAATACTGCGGTTCCGCAGTGTGGTCGGACTATGTGGGCAATGGTCGATGAAGATGACGGGACCTGGTTGGAACATTTTTACAGGGCGTTGTTTTCGAATCCAAGACGAGAGCAGCGTGTGCCGTATTATGAAAGTGCGAGAGCACTCCGGTTCGCGGTGAAGAACCTGCGGAGGAAGAGGACGGATTACCCTGGAGAGATGGGTGAATTTCGTTCATTATGGTGCATGACTGGGGGTAATCTATGAGTATTCGGATTTGCTGGAATGTGGCTTTGGCACTTACTGCCTGTCTGTAGCAGTGCGTTCAAGGGCTCAAACGTTATAAGTTTGGTGACGCTATTGTCCCACGACGGACTGAACGTAACTAGATTGTAATACTTGTGTAACAACATGTGCCCAATATTCCGTGCAATGGGTAACTAGGCCAATCAGGTATTTTTGGAAAGTTTCTCATCTATTGAATTTTTCGGAGCGCGCGGTGAGGGGAGCTTAGTGGCTGAACACTACAAGCTCACGCGGCAATCACAGGCTAACGAGGGGTGACATAGGGAATGTTGCGAATCGACACAGTCGGGTGGTGCAGTATGATAGACAACTGCAGTAGGTCAGGGATCATTCACGCGATACATTCGAAAAAATTTCAATATTGAACAAACGTTGTGGCAAGTTTAACGTCCATATTATTTGATTAAAGCATTCACGAAAAAGTCCATGGTCAAAACTTCATCACAAGAGGTGACGGTCTGCTAATAAATCGCATTGGAACCCGAGACTGAGTGTGTAAGTTCAATCGCGTACCTCCGCAAGGCTCACAGCCCACATTGACTCGGGTCAACCTGCGTAGCCTGTGCATTAATGACCCCCAATTCTTGTTGCGTGCCCATTCGTCAGGGTATTCATGGCTTCAAGTGAGAGGTTGAAGCCGTCCCCGGCATGATCGACGGCGATGACGTTGATTGATTTCCCCCCGAATGATATCTTCCAGCACGACCCACACGCTGGAGAGTTCCAACCCCCAACTGCTTGGGCAGCAACCGATGTTGGGGAAAGACGGCAGTGAACCGAACGTAGTGAAATTCTTCGTGAGCAGGCCGTTTGTGCCGTCGGAGCAGGCGACAGTGGTGAGCGAGGCTTGGGCATTGTCGTACGCAGTGTCGTAGCGAACGTCGACGGCCAATGCGACGGAAAAGAGTGCCGCGAAAGAGACGATGGTAGAAGTGAACTTCATGGCAACGATTATGGCTAATTTGGCAGTGGGTTGATGATGAAACTGCTCGCTTCGTCTTGGAGCTTTTATCCTTTCAGCACTCGGCAAGGAGCCTCTACAAGAGCGGCCAAGAGAGGCCTTGAAACGCGTGCGGAACTGGTAGGTTTCCCAAAAGCGCGTGGATGGTCTCGGGAAGATCACCTTACCAAGAATTAGCCGGAAATGAGTTGGAGATGTGTCAGGAGGCAGCATAGCACCACCAGAAGAAGGGACTCCCATCAGCGGACCATATGCAGGCCGGTCATTGGCGGGACTTGAGACGATGTCTAAGGACGCAGCTTCGGGGACATGTGGGTGATGTATGCCATGACTAGTTCGATGACGTTGAGCGCCTCCACGACGGGAGGTTGTGCCCGCGAGCGAGGATCACGAGTTTGCATCCGCCTAATGCGCGGAAAGAAGCACTGCAAGCGTCTGATCTTGGTGGAATAGTACCCAATTCCTTCAAGAAGACCATGGGGTAGCGATGTTCATGGTAGCTAGACAGGTTTTCGCATTTCAGTAACCATCAACGGTCGTGCAGTGGTCGTGCAGTGGGAGGAGCTACGGCGCAATTTATGTTGGTCAGCCGTCGGCCCGTGGCATCGGCCCGACTATTTCAAATCTATGGCTTTGTGTGTGTTGTCCCCGCGCGCGGAAGAGTCCACCTTCAAGTTTTGCTCTACGGCCCCCGTTGAATAAAACATGGGAACAGTTATGTCGCGCCCATGTTGAAACGTTGAACTTTGACCCCTCGGCATAGATCGTGAGTTGTCAGAGAAGATGTGGATGTGGCCCAGCTGACGAACAACCAATCGAACAGCGCGAATTGGACCGGCGCCGAGAGAATCGTTACACCATAGAACCTTCTGGGGGTACAACGCGGAGTTCAACAGTGAGGACATTTGAAGATCTCTTGTTTCCAATTGCATCAATATCAGAAATCGACGCGAAGACCGGATCACGCTGATAGAAATACGCCATGTACTGACAAGGCATCGAAGTGTCCCGAGCTAACAATTAAAGGGGGTATGAACGGCCCGGGCCTGACATTAGAGAACTACTAGCCGTCACAGATCTCCCATTCGTGCAACATAAAAATACTTTTTTTTGGATTCATATTTATTCTGGGATACATGTCCGAGACACAGACCAGTCGCAGCAGTAACTACTACATTTATGAAACATGTTCGTCCGTAAAGGTGGCTCCGAATCAAGGAAACGCAAATAACCGAGAAACGAGAAGGATAGACATAGGAATACATTTCAATAAGCATTCAACACTAGCAAAACTGCCTTCCCATGCGCAACCGACAGCGTTTCCAAGAAAGTCCAAATTCTGTCACGAAAGACACGAATCTTCAAAAAGAAATCGGATGAAACCTGAGGCTGCCAGTAGCGTAACGGTCACATACCTCTGAAAGGCTCACAACCCGCAGTAACTCTCGTCAACTTGCGTGGCCTGAGCGTTGACAACGTCAAGCTGCTGCGCTTTTCCATTCGTAAGAGTGTTCATGGCTTTCAGTGAGAGGTCGAAGCCGTCCCCGACCGTGTCGATGGCGGTAACATAAATTGTGTTACCCCCATACGTTAACTCCCAGCACGACCCACAGAATGAAGAGTTCCATGCTCCAACGGCTTTGGCGGCGCCAATATTGGGGAATGAGGGAAGTGAACCGAAAGTAGTGAATCCCTTGGTGATCAGGCCGTTTGTGCCATCGGAGCATGCGACGTTGTTCAGCGAAGTTTGGGAATTATCATAAAAAGTGTTGTAGCGGACATTATCAGCAGATGCGACGGAAAAAAGTGCTGCTAGAGTGATGATGGTGGAAGTGAGCTTCATGGTAAGGATGTGATGCTTTGGCTGGTGGTTGGCAATGAGATCGCCCCCTCCAGCTTCGAGCTTTTATGCTCCGAGCACTCGGGCGTTAACCTGTGCAAGAGCGGGCAAATAAGACCTGAGAGGTCTGCGGACGGCGTGTGGTTGCATATTGTGGCGTAGCTCGTAGAGAGTCAGGCGGTAGTACAGCATCGCCAGAAGAGGGGCAGGTCTCTCATTAGTGAGATCATCTGATGACTGAGGAAATTGTCAGACGTAGCATGTGGGATGTGTGAGCGGTATGACTCTATGTATGATAGCGTGGGGCGCCCACATACTGTAGTGATGTGCAGGGCTGGCTTTGCTCAAAGGCCTAAAGCCCGGGTCTAAAAGCCCGAGCCGAGCCCGGCCCCGGTGAAGGGCTTTGAGGGCCTCAAGGCCAGGCTCAAGATTTCAGAAGCCCGAGCCCAGCCCGGAGCCCGGGCTCAGTAACTTGAAGCGGGGCAGCTCCGTCATAACCAAGGATGACCGAGTTGACCGGTTGCGAGGTGCTGTCAGTAGCATTCAGAGGCTGTTACCTGAGCTGTTAAGGACAATAGCAGGGCGCATTTCATGAAGTATTAACGAGGATACAGTAGCAATGCTCTGCAAGAGTAATACTGATAGAGTTCTGAATCAAGTTTGGCTTTCAAATCTTCAAATTTCAACGCCGGCCCGGGACCCCAACCCCGTCTGGCGTCTGGTTTCGGCCCGCGTCATGGACATGCCCAAAGGAGATCGGTTACAACTCTCGTTTCAAGTTCGTTTCAAGTTCCACATACTGTACTGTACTGTACCCCTTTCTGGTGCGCGGTAAAGTACGGCTCCGGTACTGTAGCTATTGCGCATGTTGACCCCAGCATAAGCTATGGACGTGTTGATAAAAATCAGTGTTGTCCAACTAACACGCGAATTCGGATCAGGGCAGACTCAGATCGGCCTTTTTCTAAAGTCGAAACCATTACATAGACGCCGCCTGGGGATAACACGAAAGACGACCCCGTGTAAGTTATGGCCCAACAATGGGCCAACAATGGGGACATTCTTGCTCTTCACTGCAACAAGGCCGAAGTTGGCCCCGTTTATACTGACATGGCACGGAAGCCGTGTGTCACCTTGGGTGCGTGTCTAAGCTAACGACAGGAGGCAAATGGTTCGACATAGATGAGTGTCGCTTTCTTGACACGATTAAGGTACTTGGTCGTGCTCTCAGATCCTGCTGGCGGCTCGCGGAATTCTCATTCACGCAATACAACAGCACATTTGAAAAAGCATTCAACACTCAACAACAACAACAATACGACAACTTGAAGTTTTATGTCCATACGTAACTGCCTATGCCTCTACAAAAAGTCCAAGATCCAAACTCTGCCACAAAAAGACGCGGACCCTTGAAAAAAAACATTCAAATTAGGACATAAAGCTGATCGTAAGCTCTAGCCACTTACTTGCGAAGGGCTTACAGCCCACAGTGACTCTTGGCAATCTGCGTGGCCTGAGCATCGACGACCCCTAAACCCGTTGCGTGCCCACCCGTCAGAGTGTTCATGGCTTCAAGTGAGAGAACGAAGCCGTCTTTGCTCGTGTCCATGGCGGTGACGTTGATGGATTTGCCCACATACGTTATCTGCCAGCACGTCCCACACGCTGAAGAGTTCCAACCCTCGACGACTTGGGCAGCACCGATGTTGGGGAACGATGGCAGCGAACCAAAAGTGGTAAAGCCCTTTGTGAGCAGGCCGTTCGCGCCATCGGAGCAAGTAACGGTGGAGAGTGAGCCCTTGGAATTGTCGTATACGGTGTCGTAGCGAACATTGACGGCCGATACGACGGAAAAGAATGTCACAAGAGAGATGACAGTCGAAGAGAACTTCATGGCAACGAACGATCTGGTTAACTTGAAAAATCCGCTTTGGGTGCTTCGGTAGTGGGTTTGCAAAGACTGGTTTTATATGGAACGAGCCCATGCAAGGTTGCCAAGTGAGACCTAGTTACGCACTGGAGAATCAGTGGGTCTATGAAAAGCGCATGGCAGGTGGTTCCGCCCAATCATGGGGATGGATATCTCGCCAGGGTTCGACCAAAAAGGAAGGTAAGTAGACAGAAGATCAGAGAATGTCAGGCGGCGGAACAACACCACCAGAAAATGGCCCAAGTTCTCCCTTAGCGGATATGAAGACCACTCATTGGGGGGACTCGTTACGACGCAGCATTTGGGCCATATGGACGACAACAGGTTCTTACAGTAATACCATGTGCGCCACTTAATTTTGGGATTCAAGTTCTTCAAGTAAATTTCTGGGAAGCCAAGCCCAGTTAGCGTAATTCCATTTCTGAAGACCACATCACTAGGGATAAAAAGAAACAGAATCCTGCCATTCATGGTGATGCCAAGGCTCGCACCGGCCTCTGAATTAGACTCAACACAACTGACGGACAGGAGGCTTTGGAAGATACTTAGCATCGTCACGGTTCATCTGGGTGAAAGCGCGTGAGAGCGTGAAACAGCTGCAACAATCGGTTTGCTTACATGACGCCACGGTTCACGCCTCCTCACTGTAGGGTTTTGCCAGTGCATTACCTCCGATGGCACCTTTCCTACAGAAAGCGCATCATTCACATACAGGTATGCTACTGTACTACCTCGTCTGCAGTTGCAGAGGCGTTCGTAGACGACAACCGACATTCACACCAAAGGAGGAGACATTGATCAAACAGAGGAGCAGCTTTATCACGCGCATGTTGACGCCAAGGCTCAAATTGTGAATGCACCGACGAAAAGGTGTGACCCAGCTGAACGACTCGGCACGGATCCGAACTACAGTCGACTCTCTGATAATCCATAGCCCCCAATAACCCATAATCTGAGTAACCCATACCTTTTTCGATATCCCGAGTTGGTATGCGGGGATTTTGTAAGCATAACCCATACACCTCGAAACACAATAACCCATGCCTTTTTGAGGGTTAATAACCCATAAGTATTGAGCGCCTAATGCCAAAAGTCAACTAAAATAGGATATTTTGTCAAGTGTTTGAGCGGAAATTTTCATATCCAGCATCCACACATTGCTCTGAGTGCAGCAGCGGCAGTCTCAGAGCTTCTCAACCACTTTCTCACTTTCTCGGAAAGACAACACATGATGCACAGAGGCCAGATAGGCGTGAGAACTTGAAGCTTGAAGGGGCCCAGACTGACGGAGGACACCCAAGTGGACACAATTCCAACATGCGTGCTGAAGCACCCCCAATGGCATTACGTCTTAGCCATTACACAATGGACAAGGATGACCCTCTCCTACAGAAGATGGACTCAGTGCTCGTACTGTTAATGACAGGCATCTGGCAGGCATGCAAACCGGCGACAAATATATGAGGGAATCAAATCACATCTTATTTTGAAATACAATATGGTCGTGATATTTTTCCTACACGTGACCTTTATCTCTACGGAACCCCATACACCTCAATAACCCATATCCCTGGGCCTATCCCGAGGGGGTATGGGTTATCAGAGAGTTGACTGTACACCCGATTGATCCCGCCCTGATCCGGATCGTCGTAAGACGCCGTCACGGTCCGGGGGGCACTACGGACCAAACATTAAAGAGCGGAGCCATTCCCAAACCTCGTGCTCTTTGCTACATCGAGGCTGAAGTGGAAGTGGTGAGTGACTCCAGATCCTGCTTAATATAGAAGGTTTTCCACGTGCTGAAATAGCACAGCAGTGCCCCGCGTCTCAAGCAAGCGAGGGACCACCTTCGGTCATTGTCATGGTTGAAGTATTGCTTACGCCCAGATATCCTGCCGGCGGTTCACGGAATTCCCGCTCATCCAATACAGCAATACATTGAACAAGCATTAAAAACTAATAAAACTGTCTGTCCGTGTGCAACCCGACTACATAATCCGGAAATTTCCACGGTCCTAACTTCGTCCTCCGTCATGAAAAGATACGGTCTTCAAAAGAAGTTGGATGGGGCCCAAAACCGAGTGTATTGGTCACATACCTCTGACGGGTTCAAAGCCCGCAGTGCCATTTGTCGACTTGCGTGGCCTGAGCATCGATAACGTCGAGTTGCTGTGCTTTCCCATTCGTAAGGGCGTTCATGGCCCCAAGTGAGATGTCGAAGCCGTCGGAGATCGTGTCGATGGCGGTGACGTAGATCGTTTTCCCCCCGTACGTTAACTGCCAGCACGATCCACACTCTGGGGAGTTCCAGCCCTTGACGGCGCTGACACCACCAATGTTGGGGAAAGAGGGGAGCGAACCAAAGGTAGGGAATTTGTTGACCAAGCCGTGGTCACCGTTGGAGCACGCGACGTTGTTCATCGAAGTCGAGGCGTTGTCGTAAAAAGTGTTGAAGCGAACAGTGTCTGCAGATGCGACGGAAAAGAGTGCCGCAAGAGAGATGAGGGCGGAAGTGAGCTTCATGGTGAGGATGTGATTGGAGTGTGTGCGTTGGCTGATTGGTTGGTGATGAGAATATTCCCTTCGTCTTTGAGCTTTTATATCTGAGCACTCTTCGAGAACCTGTACAAGAGCGGCCAAATAAGACCTTAAAGCAAGCTAGAGAGCCGGTAGGTCTGAGGAAAGCGTGCAGTAGGTCCGAGGTGGCACCGCATGTTGCGACGCAGAACATCTCACCAATAAGCCCGGAGACGGTCAGGCGGTAGTACAGCATCACTAGAAGGGGACCAAGTCCCCGTGGCGAGATCATCTGACGACTAGTGATTGACGAGACAGGACAATCGAGACGCAGCATCTGGACTACCTGGGCGCTCTATATTATGACTATGGTGATGATGTGGATCGTACGCAAACGGTTGATTGTGCCCGGTAACGACCCCCAGGATGATGAGTTATGCGCCTGTATCCCGTCTTGGTGAAAATGCTGACTTCCTTAGTTATGAGGCGCTGTCCGTAGCACCCGGGAGCTGTGTCACATGGTGGTAGTAGGGCGCCACATTTCACTAAACATTAAGGGCAAGAGAGTGGTGGGAGAAGCTATGTCCCTCAGATTCGAGTTCAAGTCAAGGTTCAAGTAGTGCTTTGAGCCACTATGATCGGTGGCGCGTGACTGGCGCCAGCGCTACGCCCGTCAGTTCGGTCCGCTCCCTTGCCCGCTCCGAGTGGACATCCGTTGACTGCCCAATGTCTCGCGCATGTCGATCCCGGCACAGATCATGAACGTATTGACAAAAAGTCAAAAAAGATGTGGCCTAGCTGACACGGTGTGGATTCGGATCGGGGCCGACTCAGATTGCGGCGAAATGCCAATTGGTTTCGCTGCTACAGTACGCCGCAGACCGCGTGGTGTATGCGGCCCGGGAAGACGACCCCCGTATGGCCCAACAACAATGAGGGCTGTCCGAAACCACTTGCTCTCCATTACATCAAGGCCGGAGCCAGTCTGCTTACCGCCGAAAGTACGCCACGTGCCGATTTGACACAGGAGTTGTTGTGGGTCTGAGTCCCCGATCTAAGCTGACGATTTGGACGGGAGGCATAACTGGTTCACAGATGCCAGTGAGTGTCACTTTCAAGGTCACTTTCTAAACATTGACACGATTGAGGTACTTGGTCATACTCTCCCCGGATATCTTTCCAGCGACTCACGGAATTCTCATTGACGCAATACGACAATACATTCGACAACAAGCACTGCAGCTGGTATCAGGGAGGAAAGCCACAGGTCAAAATACTGATGGCCATTGCCATTTGATGAGTATTCAATACCAAACAATGGCGTGACAAAGCTGTAAGTCCGTACATGACTGGCTACGTTTCTACGAAGAGTATACGATCTAAACTCTCACGCGAACAGACGCGGATCCTAAAATGAAATAAAAATGGAGCATAAAGCTGATCGTAAGTCTCTAGTCACATACCTGCGAAGAGATTACAGTAGTACATGCTGCGGTGTTCACGCCTTCTTACTGCAGGTTTTTGCTTTGCCTCTGATGGCATCTTCTTACTGGCTGAAACGCGTCATTTCCATACAGGTATGTCACTGTACTACTACCTCGTCTGCAGTCGACGATAATCGACACGCAGCGGCAGCTCATTCGCCCAAAGTAGTACTCAGTCACCGATCGATGTCTGCACCTGATCGATCCTGCCCTGATTTCGAGATCATCGTTAGGCGCTGTCCGGGGGGCACTACGAAAGATATATAGACACACAACTTATTTTCATTCCGAAACCTCATGTTCCTTACTGCATCGAAGCTGGCATGGAAGAATGGTGCAGTGACTGACTCCTTGAAGCCTACTGGCAGATCCTGTTTATAGAAAGTTTTCGATGTGCTGAATTAGTACCCCGCGGAGCGAGCTAACAAAGGGAGGTATAAATGGCCTGACATAGAGGAGTTCCGCCTTCGGTAATTGTCATGTTTGAGGTATTTGCTTCGGCTCAAATACCTTGCCAGCGGTTCACGGAATTTCGCTCATGCAACAGAGGAATACATTGAACAAGCATTAAACACTAACAAAACTGTCTGTCCGAGCGCAACAACTGACAACATAATCCGGAAAATTCCACGGTCCAAACTTCCTCACGATTTACAAAAGACACGGGCCTTCAAAAATAATTCAGATGGAGCCTAAAGCCAAGTGTAATGGTCACATACCTCTGAAAGGCTTACAATCCGCAGTGCCACGCGTCAACTTGCGTGGCCAGGGCATCGACTTGGTCAAGTACCCGCGCTTTCCCATTCGTGAGGGCGTTCATGCCTCCAAGTGAGATGTCGAAGCCGTCGAAGATCGTGTCGATGGCGGTAACGTAGATCGATTTCCCCTTGTACGTCAACCTCCAGCACGATCCGCACTGTGGGGAGTTCCAACCCTTGACGGCGTAGACACCGCCAACGTTGGGGAATGTGGGCAGTGAACCCAAGGTCGTGAATCCCTTGGTGATCAAGCCGTTGTCGCCGTTAGAACACGCGACGTTGTTCAGCGAAGTGGAGGCGTTATCGTAAAAAGTGTTGTAGCGGACATTGTCCGCAAATGCGACAGTAAAGAGTGCCGCAAGAGAGACGATGGTAGAAGTGAGCTTCATTGTGAGGATGTGATTCGAGAATGTGCGTTGACTGGTGGGTTGGTGATGAGAATGCTCCCTTCGTCCTTGAGCTTTTATATCTCGAGCATTTTGTACAAGAGCGGCCAAATAAGACCCTGTAGGGCGAGTCGGCCTGAGGGGGCGTCGTATATTGCGGCACAGAAACATCTCGCCAAGCCAGGAGAGTGTCAGGCAGCAGAAGGCCAAGTCCACATAGTGAGATTATCTGACGACCGGTGATTGACGGGACTCAGTACGATGACCAAAAACGCAGCATCTGGACAGTGTGGGCGCTCTATTGTGGTGGTTAATGACGCCCGCAGAGGGCTGATTATACCCGGTGAGGAACCCCCTGCGGCCATGGGTTTTGTGTCTTGGTGAGTATAGTGCTGAGTTCTTAGTCATGAGGCGCTGCCAGCCTGGGAGCGGCTCATAACTAAGAACTGTGTCCGTGGCATCCAGGAGCTGTCAATATTGTCAATGCCTGTCATAGGGCGGTAGTAGGGCGCTACCTTCGAGTTGCACCAAAAAATTAAGGGCGGACAGCAGCAAGAGTAGTAACTTACTACGAGGCTTCAAGTTCAAGTTTGAGTCCCAACCCTAAAGCCATTCTCCGTTTGTTTGTTTTTTGATCCATCCATTGCCATCCAAGTTGCCATCCATTCTCTTTGTTTTCCAGCCACTATCAGTGGCGTGAACTCGTGAACTGCCAGTGGCGCCGGCGCGACGCCCGTCAGTACGGCCCGCTTCAGGACCGTGACGTTCATGGCAGCAAACTCAACGCCCAACAGACAACTTCAAGTCGGACTCGAGTACGCAGTAACGCGCTAGTAACGGTTCCCCTTGGCGAGGTCTGACAACTTTTTCTTTGAATTTTCGTCATTTGATTTGGCTAGTTGTTTCATACAGTGCCCCATACAGTGCCCCGACATACAGTGCGACGTCACTGTCTTCCAATGGTGTCCAATCCTGCAGACAAGCCCAACGCCGGCGCTCCGTGGCGCACTCGTGCATCGTCCGTGCTGACTGCTCTTTCTCATGGATCTGCACCATTCATCACGACTTTCCTCCTCATACACCTCACCGCTCCCGCTGCAGCTAACATCGGTGGCTCCGCGCTGTCGTCCCAAACCATGGTTCGTTTTCTCCTTCCCCATTCTTCTTCCGATGCGTACTTAGAGTTTTCGTCCTGCCAGTTGCTGGGGCGCGAGTACTACCAAACTATGTTTGGAGAGCGGTACCTCTTATTCGGGCCACTGTTCATACACTCGTCCAGCGCGATCATTAAGCGCCTCATCTCTCCGCGCGTGTCGCGCCCACTCACCAGCGCGCTCTCCGTCACTGGATATGTCACCGCATTCTGCATTCTGCCCGTCCATCTAATCACGCACCGCCTCGCACCAGCGGACCCGGCGCCACCAATCTCGTCCCTCAGCCCGTCTGAGCTCGACTACGAGTTCGTCAAGGCTGCCCTGAGTGGCTGGCCTCGCCGGAGCACCGTGCTTTATTCCGTCCTTGTCCTCGGCGTTGCCCTGCACGCTGCAGATGGAATCGGGATCATCTGGTCGACGTGGTCCCCGGGGTTGAAGCTGCCGGGGCGCAAGGCGAGACGCGCACTTGCGGGCGCTGCAATAGTGCCTGTTCTGACGGGGCTCGCAGTCATCGCTCGCGAACCCCTATACGCCTTCGCATCGATGGCAGCGCGGTATCAGGCAGCGCTCACACAATCGATTGTGTATCGTCTCTAATATCAAATATTCACGTGATACTTCAGCATTTGCGCGCGCGTTTCTTATTGCCAGTGAATGGCACTGCACTCCCCTCTGTTCTTCTCTTCAATAACCGAGCCCAACTCCTACTCTCCCCCCAAGGAGATAATGTCGTTGGCCCTCGTTACCCCGGCGACTCATGGCGTTCACTGTAGGGGTCGTCACCCTATCCCAACCAACACGCCAATTGATCCCATCGGATCGGAGAGTCGGTCGAGTGCACATCGGCCATACAACTTTCCTCTTCCTGAGTACTCGCATCCCGGTATCTATATGTCCATACAACTGCTGGCATGTGGGTCGACATTGAAAGATCTGGGCTTTCAGATCTCAGACCCGAAGCGTGTGTGTTGTCCTAGGTACCCCCCGGATTTTGCCGATTTGGGCCTGAAGCAAAGATGTTAGAGTAGTATCAAGAGCTCAAATACTGCAATGAGGCGGGGATGATGTCTGACGAAACAACGAAAATTCAGGGTATAAAGTAATACAATGACCCGGATGCGTGCGTTGCACGACGTGTCACTTATCAGTGGTTATTTTTCCGGTTCGTCACTGCCGTTCTTGGTTATGAACGTAGACTACCACTCTTGAACTCCAGGAGTACCATGTGCAGACAGACTCGTCAGTCGATATGAATCAGGGAGTGCCGATAAATTCTACCATAGATTCAAGTTCTCGAAAGAGGGAAATCCGTTGAGCTTGCCGTAGAGAATGAGTTTTGAGTAAGACGACATCTGGGCCATGGTCGCGGCTCTTTCCGCGCCGCACCACGCCATGTCCACATGGGGTTAGTTAGACCTGTCAGTGGTCAATAGTACTGTAAATTGAACCCTGCCAGGGTCACTCCCTAAGTGCCATCCCCGTCTTTCCTTCGCAACGTCAGGTTCCTGTTCAAAATATGGCAGGAATCCCTTGGGCCATTGCCTGGCTTGCTTTGGCAGCCTCTGCTCGTGCCCAAGTCACTTGCGAGAACTACGGTCTGCCTATCAATTCTTCTACTTGCCTGTGTCCGCCGGGGTTCGGTGGTGCAACCTGTTCGGCCCCTGCTTGCGGGGGCAACATATTCCAGGGCACGCAACGCTCTCTTGTTTCTGGGGCCTCTGCAACATCGTTTGGCAATGTCTCTGCGTCGGCGTGTGCGTGCCCTGACGGGTGGACGGGTACGGGTTGCAACGTGTGTCAAGCCCCCACAGTATGCCAGAGCTCGTTCTCCAGGAACACCACCAGCGGCGTTATCCCAGCGCAAAGCGGTCTCAATAATACCCTCACCTGTAATACCGCTCCACGAGTATTCGCCGCGGGCGAGATGAGTTGTGCGGTTATCGTGAGTAGTATTCCCCCTTCTTACAGTATCTCCTCGGAGCTTTTTTTACGCCTAATTTATATGACCTAGAACCCCACTATCCAAACCTTATTTCCGCTCTCTTCGACTCTCACGATTCTCCGCACCCTGAACACCTCCCTAACACCTCAGCCTAATGCCACCTCCTTTGGCACCTCGGGTTCTGCCTATGTACAATTATGGTACGACGGCGTCGAGCAGTTTTACTGCGCCGCCGACAGATGCACGCAGAGCATCTCAGATTCGAAAGGCGCAACCTGGACATGTTCCGACCTCCAGTGCACGTGTCGTCCTGGTGCCGCATTCTGTGGCGGCGGGAAGCTGAACCTTACCGGTACCATTGATTCGCTCAACGGAGAGCTAACAATAGCGTGCGACCCACTTTCCGCAAGCGGTACTGCATCTTGCAATTTCCAGCAGAACCTACTGCAGAGCGTATTCGGCACCACCGGTCTATCGCTTACTGGATGTAACTTTGGCGAATGCGTTACACAGGACGTCATCGATACAAGCAGTACCTCCAGCGATGCGAGCGGCAATGGAAACTCGCTCAGTGGCGGCGTCATCGGTGGTCTCGCGGCCCTCGGTGCACTCATCGCCTTGGCGCTGTTCGGACTCTTCATTGGATGGTGGACTCGGAGGAAGCAACGGCGACTTGGTGCGGCCTACATCGGTGAAGGCAAAGGGCGACATGGAGGATTTGCGGTCGAATGGTCCGACGTGTCGCACGTCGTGCCCCAAGCAGGTGGTAGCGGGTCAGTCGTTGCGGCTCGGGGGTTCGAAGTCTTTGGACGATAAGGTCATTTTGGAGGGAATCAGTGGTCGTGTGGAGCCAGGACAGTTATTGGGCATCCTGGGGCCTAGCGGTGCGCACCTTTTTCTCTATTTAAGGCGTCCGTTCCGAATTAATAATGCCTTTGATACCTAGGTGCTGGAAAAACGACACTCATTGAAATCCTGGCAACCAAGAACAAAACGGGTGATACATCCGGCAGTGTGCGATTCCCTGGCGATCCGTCGCGCGAGGCGCGAACGCCTCGCGTTGGATTTGTGCCTCAACAGGACGTGCTCCCAGCGATGCTTACTGTCAGCGAGGCGCTGCTTTTTGCTGCGCGCCTACGCCTACCGGAATACGTCACGGACGCTGAGAAGCGCCAGCGTGTTGCAGATGTGCTCGAGCAGCTGGGCCTCACCCACGTGCGGGATTCGCGCATCGGGGGACGAACATCCCACGCCCGCGGAATAAGTGGCGGAGAGATGCGACGGGTCAGCATTGGGCTCGAGCTCGTTGCAAGCCCGGACGTGCTCATCCTCGACGAACCTACTTCCGGTGCGTTCGTGTCTTTTTTTCGCTAGCTGATATTGAAATAACGCTATTTTTGTTTTTAAGGTTTGGATTCGGTCTCCGCTGCCAAAGTCACCGCGGTCCTGCATGCAGTCGCGCACGACGCGGACAACCCGACCGCCGTGATCGCCACCATCCACCAGCCCAACTCGCAAATATACCAGACGTTTGATCGCATCGTCTTGCTCGCCGGCGGGCATGCGTTGTACGAAGGGCCGGGAGGTCTTGCGCCGGCCGAGTACTTTGCGTCGCGCGGCTCGCCCTGTACCCCCGGGTACAACGTCGCAGGACCATCTCCTCGACCTCGCGCATACTCCACCCGCGCAGGAGCCAGACAGCCCGATTCTGACCAAGGAGTCCGGCGCCATCCCCGACGTTACCGTAACCAACACGAACGTGGAACCGCGCTGCGGAAACTCGCGCAGCCGAGGAAGCGCGGCAGGCGTTCTTGACGCAGCTGCAGGTGCCTCGCGGGGAGAGAGTGGAAGGTGCTACGACGGTGCGTGAAGCTCCCCGAAACGATGCGGTTGTTTTGATGTTTTTTTTTTTAGGGATAAGACGTTCTTCCTCGGGCACACCGTGATATCCGCGCTGCTTGGCGTGTTCTGTGGTGGGCTGTACTGGCAAACGGGCAATAACATCGCGGGCTTCCAGTCGCGCATAGGGTGTCTCTTCTTCCTGGTGCGTCTGCGATGAAACTTCGTTATACCCCGTTAATAATAGCCTGACGCACGATAGTGCTCATTGATCGCGTTCTCGTCTCTAAGTGCGCTGCACAATTTACTCCAGACACGCCCACTGTTCGTTCGCGAACGCTCGAACGCATATTACAAGTCCGTAAAATTCCCCCACATATCGTCGCGTGCCGCGAACCTAATGACGACTCGTCTTCCAGTCCTACGGCGTGGCTACTGGTCCACTTCCTCTTCGACGTCGTGCCGTTACGTATCATTCCCACCGTCGTCCTCGCTACCATGTGAGTACTAGCAGCCTGATCCGCGCTGGCGTTTCTCTCTAATGACGCGTACCCACCCCCAGAACGTACTGGATGGGCGGTCTCGCGCCACACGCAGCCAATTACTTCAAGTTCCTGCTGGTGCTCGTACTATACACGATAGCGATGACCTTATTTGTAAGTGTTTGCCGCACCGCTTGTGTGACTGAATCCCTTTTTGACACGTCGGTCAGAATTTCCTCCTCGGAGCAGCGGTGTGCAACGGCGGTCTCGCACTCCTGCTCAGCGCGCTGAGCGGGCTATACCAAATGACGTTCGCCGGCTTCTTCGCCCACCTCAACTCGATCCCGCAGGTGCTGCGGTGGCTGCAGTGGATGTGCCCGCTCAAGTATGCGCTCGAGGCGCTCTCGGTCAACGAGGTCGACTCGGGGCTCGAGATACAGGATGTCCTACAGGGTGTGCCCGTGAACGTCTCTGCTTCGCTCATCATGAACATCGTGCGTCTTTTTTTTGTTTTGTTTTTGTTTACGGCAAGCTGAACCCTCGACGACGTCAGTTATTCGGATTTGATGAGAAGAATTATTATCGCGACGTGCTCGTGTTAGTCGCGTTTATTGTAGGTTTCGCCGCGAGCGTGCTGACCGTAGTGTGGATCTGGGTGCGGGAGACTCGGTGACGTGGATGATACCAACTTAACACTCTTTTGTTCGTCGCACATTTATCTTACTTTATCTTTGTGTTTGGGATTCAGACTATGCCAACTATGTCTACCCTCTTCATATGATATATCTAGGAACAGAACCCTTCGTCTAGTCCGCGTCCAGAGGTCTGTGCTAGACTATGTCTAAGGTACGGCTATTGGGGGGAAGGAGAACGTGGTCACTGCTGCTTTGGTGGCTGCTTCGCGAACACCTTGCGGAGATTGTCCCATACGACCGGTGGTGATTGTGCGGCGTCGATACCGTACCAAAGCCCCTTCTTTTTGTAGTACTCGACGACGGGGGTGGTCTGGGCGTGGAAGACGCCAAGGCGTTTCGTAAGCGCCTCGACGTTGTCATCAGAACGCTGGATGAGCGGTTCTCCAGAGACGTCGTCCGTCATTGGCTTCTTCGGTGGGCTGGACGTACAGGGAAAGGTGGGGTCAGCACGAGGACGGGGCAAGACGAGAGGTAACATGTGACGAAATTCAAGAGGGGAAAAAAAAAGCGTGCCAACGTACTTGAATTCCCTGTGATAAGTGCGCCCGCTCGAGGGGTGGATGAGACGGCCAGTGATGCGCGAGATGAGCAACTGGTCGGCGATGGCCAGCTCGACGACCGAGTCGAGCACCTCTTTCCGCGAGGTGAGCATCGCGTCGAGCTTCTCGGCCTGCGGGACGGTGCGCGGGAACCCGTCAAGCACAAAGCTAGAAAAAGGGTGTCAACGGCGCGTGGAAAAACCGCACCACACTGTGTCAACGCACCCGTTCTTGCACGACTTGTTGTTCTCGAGCTGGTCCCGAATCATGCCCACCATGATGTCGTCCGAGACGAGCCCGCCGGCATCCATGATCTTCTTCGCCTCGACGCCGAGCGACGTCTTTTTCGACACCTGCTCGCGCAGCATGTCGCCCGTCGCGAGGTGGCACACGCAGAACTCGTCGCGTATTCGCGGCGCCTGCGTGCCCTTGCCTGAGAGGAAGAACGCACGTACGCAACAAGCGCGTCGTCGCATGCATCAGCCGACCAATACGAGTCAAGAGGGCAGAGGGAACACGCACCTGCGCCCGGGGGCCCGACGAGGATGGTGCGGAGTTGTTGCGCTGGCGTCGGCTTCTTCGTTGTCGCCTTTGTCTCGAGCTCCTTGATCTTGTCTGTGAGCTGGCCGACGAGAGACTTGAGATACGCGAGCTCGTCAGAGGGTGACATTTTCGGAGGAGTGGGAGTGGGTGGTGCTGGTGGTAGTGCTCGAAGACTTGAGGACGATGAACAACCAAAGTCAAGACCAAAGTCCGGGTTGTCCGGACTTAAGCCCGGTTCGGTGAACGGTCCGGGCCGGTCCGCGGAGAATTACACGTAGGCCTTCGAGTTCTGATTTTTTCTGTCTTTTGACGATGTTCGTCATAGTTTTTTTGATGGAGAGACGTTAGCTCAAAAGTTCAGAGCCTCTGTTTTATTTTATTTTGAATGCGGTGATGCGAGTGGGGATCTCGGTGGTGTCTAAAATTAGCAATATAGAATTAGATACGTGTCGCGTGGGTGGCGACTTGTCAACACACTTGGCCTCCCCTTCATCATCATCTTCACCACCTTTGTCGGGCACATACACAAGTATGTTGCCGTCTCTTGGCGCAGTTTGCCTCTCGCTATTCAGTCTTTTTTCTGCCGTACGGGCAAGGTCGAGTACTGGCGACTCGGTACTCGTATTGCTCCAGCCTGACTTAAGCCGTGACAACTTCACTATCTTCTTTGACAACCTTGAAAGTAAGCCCTGAATAACTAAACCGTATGACAAGCCAGTCTTACTCACTAGTATCCAGAACAAGGCTATGACCTGACCTTTCGTGCCCCCAAGGCCGAGACACCACGTATCATTGAAGACGACGTCCCGGGCTTTTAATCATATAATTCTCTTTGCTCCAGACTCAAAAAGTGAGAGTCTTGCTCTCCGAAACACCCACTTCTCTGAACTCTTCCAGATTTTGCTCAGGACGTCACCCCTCAATCCCTCGTCACTGCCCTCAACGCGGGCACGAACCTCATTGTCGCTCTCTCCCCGAAGCAGACCCCCATCTTTACCCTTGCCTCAGAATTTTCCCTCATTCTCCCGCCCCCCGGGACCCCTCTCATCTCCCATTTTCCCGCACGCGACACGCCCCCGGGCGTCATCCCCGTCTCCGTACCTCCAGCGCATCCATTCTTGACTCCCAACACGCCTCCCATATGGTTCTCCGGTATTCCCTTCGCGCATGGCAACAATCCCCTACTTGTTCCCATCCTCCACGCGCCAGCCGAGAGCTTCGCCTCCGACACCGACTCGGACGCAAGTTCTGACGTCGTGTTCGATTATGCCGAACGCGGCGGAGAGGGGCTCTGGGCGGGCAGTTCTTTGGGTATCGTGACTGGTTTCCAGACCCGCGACAGCGCACGCATCACCTGGGTTGGCGGCCTCGAGCTATTTTCCGACGAATATGCGAACAAGCCGCTTCCATCGTGCGTGAATCCGCTTTCCTTCACTCACCGCAGGCTCCCCTAAACCTGGTTTTACTTTGCAGAGGCGACAAGTCCGGAAACGCGCAGTTCGCGCGCGACGTAGCAGCCTGGACGTTCCACGAGAAACTTGTGCTTCGCATTGACAGCACAACGCATCACCTCGTGAACGAGACCGAACCACGCGAGCACTACACCATCAACGAAAACATCGTGCGTCTCCACCTAGATTGCAATGTCGCCTCTGACCTGACCTGACACGTCGTCCCACAGGCATTTGAGGCCCATATCTCCCAGTACGATCCCGAGAGCGGATGGGCGCCCTACTCTGGGCTGCACGACCTCCAGGTCGACTTCACCATGCTCGACCCGCACGTCCGCACCGCGCTCCTCCCCGTCTCGGGCAAGCCCGGCTTGTACAGAACCTCGTTCCGCCTCCCCGACCGCCACGGCGTGTTCAAGTTCGTGCTCGACTACCGCCGTCGCGGCTGGACGTCTCTCCTGTCGAGCACGACGGTGCCGGTCGTGCCACCGCGCCACGATGGCTACCCGCGATTCTTGAGCGCGGCGTGGCCGTACTACACCGGGGCGATCAGTACCAGCGTCGGGTTTTTGTTGTTTGCGACGTTGTGGCTTGCAGGAGATGACAAGGGGGTCAAGAAGGGTAAGAGTGCCAAGACCGAATAATATAATGTAGCTCGGCGTGCGCCGTATTACTTCGTATCTCTTCTGAGCTCCCTTGCTAGCATCTTGTTCCGTACCTGCCCTGTCATATCCTGGTTCGCTTTATATAAAAAAGAGCGGCGGAAAAGGATTGTGGAGTAGTGCACGTTGATTGGTATATAGGACATTTTAGCCATATAATAGTCGTATGCACGATTTGTCCTGCATTCATGCGCCACGAGACGTCGTCAAGTAAAATTCAGAGTTCTGTCCTAGCACGATTTTGGCAAAATTACAGTAAAAGCGATTTTGTAGAGTATAGAAAACAGTGGTAAGTTACGGTGAAAAGGTAGTCACAAATTACTAGACCGTGCCCTTGACTGTACACAGCTGGTGCACAGGCACAATATGTCTATTCCGAGCCCGAATCAAGGTCCGAATTGTCCACCAGACATGCACGAATGTCGTTATTGTCCTCCCCGACGCTGTCAGTGACTACTAATAAACCTTGAAGATGCGCTTGAGACAAGAAAGTGTTTGCTTCCTCAACAATTGCCTCAAGTCGGGCCAGCTTCACTTTTGCAATCGACTTGTAGTAGTTAGCGGTTGGTGCCGCCCAAACGCCGGCGGAGAACGTGGAGATGTCGCCATTCGCGGAATTGAGCCGAGGAGCGGCAGTCAAGTAGGTCTTCTTGAACTTCCTCTTGGTCGGTACGGTGACAGGTGCATCCATTTCCCCGTTGGCCCATAATTGAAGAACCCGCTCGACCGCGGCAGTTGCAAGAGCCAACGCGCCCCTCGGGGGGTACTTCTGAGTAGAGGAAGCATTTGCGGGGAGGCCTTCTACCTCCAGGTCTTCTTCTATGTCTATCGCACCGGCGATACTGATGAGGTGTGCAGCGAAAACCCAGAGAATGAATGGTGAGTGCATGAACCTCCGCTTGCCCTGAACGCGCAAAACGTCAGTAAAATCTCCTTGACAAAAGAATACGCCTACCTTCTCGTCAGTTCCCCATACAAATTTGAAGTTGTCGAGCGCGTCCGCGGCCCATTCTTGACGCTCGTCATACGAACACTCGCTGAATTCGAAGAACTGTTCGAACATTATTTCCGCAGTCGACTTGAATGATGCGCGCCATTCGCATAGACACCGGTTGACCTATGATGTGGTACAGGTAGACGGATGAGTGTTACCAGATGGAGAAAGAGGGCATATACATACGCAATCGAAAACCGGATCATTCGCCTTGAACGTCCACTCTACCCCATCCTCCATGTATACAGCATCCCAGATGGTTTGAAGGACTGGGATAGCCACATGGTCCGGAATGACCCATGAGTTGGCTCGCGTGCCGACCCATCTCTCGTATGTCGGAATAAATACCCGTCGGAAGCGGTTGTTTGTCTCTGCCCCAGGCGGCAGGCAGCAGGAATTGAGCCTGGGGAACAAGTTGGGGTACCTCTTGCTCAGCCAGGACGGCGGAGCGGGATATGGACGATGGGGCTGTAATTCGACGTTGAGGCTTGGGATACAGTACTGAGAGTATAGTGCAAAATTTATACACACAATCGGGTTTTCGTCGGATGACGAACTTGTCTGACTCGTTGCTGTCGCGGATGACGGGACCGTGACGTTCTTTGCCCAGTTCTCGATTGGATGATCGACCGTCTTCTTCGTGTTTGTAAGCAGCCTCTGATTGTGGAAGAAAAGCGTCGTTCCAGAAATGTATAATTGCGGCGACGCGAGGTCATGTCGGCGCGGCATCGGAACGCGTGAGAGATGGTGTTAGGAAAAGAGCGGGATTTCTATCACCGTACGAACAGCCGTTCCTGGCCTAATATTGTCTAGCGACTCGGCAAGTAACATTGACCTTGAGTTCGCAGCACGAGAATGACTTCGAGGAGTTCATTGAGAATAAAGGCAAGACTGTGAACGTGAAAAGTTGCGACAGATGAGTGCTCTTAGCGAGTACCGTGACGCTCGACTCTAACACGGTGATCGTGTTGTGCGTCCCACTGTCTCACCGTGGTAATATAGGGACTACACATGTTGGAGGTGTGGATATCAACACTGTCCGGGGTGCTCAGGCTTTTGATCGACGCAGTGGAGGAAAGGGGGGCATCCTATGAGACCACCGTCACGATTTTTCCCAAGAGCTGAGCGCTGAGGTTCGTCCCATGGGCACCACACAACCCGAACGTAAGTCCCAGGTCTTTCAACTTTGGCCCTACTTTGGCCCTTACGGAATTTTCGTTCCTTACTGTAACAGCCCCTCTCCACGAGATCGATGATACCATCGACGTTCTTCAGTTTTCCCTTTCATTGTTTCCTCGGTCGCATCCTCGGCACCGTGTATCCAGACTCTGGCTATGGTGCATTTCGTTCGTAGCAAAGTGTTACGTCAAAAGAAGACCTCGACAATCAAATTTTATTACACGAAGCGATACAGTATTCATCGCACCAATCTGCGGAAGCGATGCACCGAGTTTAAGTTTAAACATCCTTCAGAATTTTATCTATCTTCATCGCTCCCAGACGTTCAAGCAACCCGAAGATGCCAAATACTCTGTCGAATACTTCCGCTACCTCCGGGATCAGCCCCCTCATATCCCGCCCGATTAAGTTACAGCACGGCTTGTGCAGGCGTTGGGCATTCAGGTGGGTTGGGGTCTAGTAACGTAGCGCGAGACGTTGAGGAGACGACGACCGTTTGCCGCGGGCGCCTTGCATCCGATAGCTTGGTCACCCACTCCTCCGTCGACGCTTAGCAATTCGGATCTATTACATGCTATCACAACTACTCACTACAGTAGTTCTTGTAACCAATGTGTAGGAAAGCACCCAATCCCCGCCTCCGCTTTGCGCGCAGCACAGGCGTGATGTCCTCGTCTGTTGTCGGAGATCTCGTCTTCGGCGGACATCGCGGCGCCGTAGTCGGTGGGCTCTCTCCTTGCGCCTGAGCTTGGATGATGGGCACCTCCGCGCGCCGCTGCAGGGTCAGGAAGTGGGGAGATGAGTTCGAGTTCGAGGCCCCAGTGAGCGTTCACACCAACACCCATCAGTCTGTTCATGCCGCCGCCGCCAGGCCGTACGAGCAAAGGGAGCGAAAAGGTCGGGGCGGTTGCAGAGGTAGACGCAGATGTAAACGCGGTGCAGGAGCGGAGTCTGGGAGAGCGTCGCCGGCCGTGCCCGTGCGGAAGGGCAGCTCGAGCGCGTCCTTCGGTCTGGCGACCTTGTTCGGGCCAAATACGGTAAGGCGCGCATCGGCCTGTGCGATCTTCGTGAGGCTCTGTCCTCAACATGTCCAGTCAGAAGGATGGGACAGGAGAAGATGGGTAAGTGGACGCACGCCAAATGACGTACGACGGTCCTGACGTCCATCCTAGTCACATGGGATGCTCTTGAGCGCCGTGGGTACGACACCTGAGGTCATGTCCACGAACTCGCGGATCGGTGTGGGTAGGCAGTGCTTGGACTGTTTGTAGGCTGTGATGTACTGGCCTGCTTTGTCTGCTCAGCATGCATGCGTGTGCCGAGGGCTGTATAGTGTGTAGTTCCGTCGTCTGGTGGGAGGTTGATTACGACCAGGCCAAGATGATGGTGAAGTCGTTGAGCGGGTCAACGCGGACAACTCCAGAATCGGATGTTGGTAGAGAGGAGTGAAGTGCCAAGAGAAAGGGTAATGTGACGCACGATGTCTCAAGCAGCAGGGCAAAGACAGCCAATACACGGTCCGCAAGTGTGGCGAATCAGTAAGAACAGAGAACGACAGTTGTTGTGCAAAATGCATTCGGACGCGAATGCGCCGTTTGACGACGATGTTGAGTGGGCCAAATAAGGAAGGTGAACCGACTCGATCGTGTGAACCATCGATCAGGACGGGATCGAATCGATCAACGACTCTTGCTTTCACACCATCACCAATGCAACAACCCCGTCGTACTCAAATTCCAACGATCCGATTCCGAGTCCTTATAATAGGAAGGGCGAATGCTGGAAAGACAACCATCCTGCAACGGGTGTGTGACACGACGGGGAGCCCCATCATTTACCGGGGAGAACGTCGGAAAAATGAGAGGGTACGTGGTCAAACTTATTATCTGCGAGTATGATCTCACTGTCGACCAGATTACACTCGACCCATCCATCGATGTTAGTGACAGTAACACTTCGCTTCGGCTGCGTCTAAACGTGAACCAGCGAGGCGAGCACACGATCGACGACGAACTCATGTTCTCCAATGATGATCGCTACGTTTTCCACGATTCTCGGGGAATCGAGTCAGGTGGTACCGAAGAACTCGGGATATTGCAAGGATTTATTCGACGCAAGTGTGGGGAAAGGCGACTGAGAGACCGACTGCACGCGATATGGTTTGGACTCTCGATTGTTCACGATTATGACAACTGATGGTCAAATTTTGAGGTATTGCGTCCCAATGGACAACCAACGACCACAGCTCGACCTCAAATTTTTCGACGACATCTGTCCTGACCGGAATGGTACGACGTTACCGACATTCATGACTGTTTCAACAATTATTCTCAGTCCCCGTCATCGTCGTGTTTACCAAGTACGACCAATTCCTGCGAAATGTCCAAATCCATATGGAGGATTTCGGAAGCCCAGATGACAATGTATTTGATGTGGCAGACAAACAATTTCAAGAGCACTATCTGGGTCCCCTTGGCGATGATATTAGATGGGTGCGATTAGAAAGTGAGTTCAGAGGCAAGTACCAGAGTTCCGTGTTAATGTGTTCGGCAGAAATGAACAAGCAAAATATGGGCTGCGACGAGCTTATTGAGACGACGGCTACGGCTTTGAATGACGACATCGTCGGATTGATGCTTTTAGCTGTGCAGAGGGGCAGCTTAGAATTGAGTGTTAAAACAGCTTTGAACCGGTGAGTGCGCCAATTGAAGCGGCAAAGCGAGCGAGGATCACAACAAACATTGATTGCAGTGTGCGTTCCCGTACTGGCATGAAGATCAAAGATATAGTTCGGGAATGTCTTGTCTCGTTTCCATACATCTGGGTAAGTGTTGATAGAGTCCTAATTTGTGGTACATGGCTCATGATTCCGTCCGACTCTTAGTTCGTGAGTGCCAGCTATTACTATCGTGGCTCGCCGCATTTCGAGCCAACTGACGACGGCTGTCCTCGGCTGTCCAGGGAGTGAGTGGCCGCCGTGGCTCGGTGCGTTTCGAGCGTGCTGACGACGGCTGTCCTCGGCTGTCCAGGGAGTGAGTGGCTGCCGTGGCTCGGTGCGTTTCGAGCCTACTGACGACGGCTGTCCTCGGCTGTCCAGAAAGTGAGTGGCTGCCGTGGCTTGGTGCGATTCGAGCCTACTGACGACGGCTGTCCTCGGCTGTCCAGGACGTGAGTGGCTGCCGTGGCTTGGTGCGATTTGAGCCTACTGACGACGGCTGTCCTCGGCTGTTCAGTTCGTGAGTGGCTGCCGTGGCTCGGTGCAATTCGAGCCTACTGACGACGGCTGTCCTCGGCTGTCCAGTTGGTGAGTGGCTGTCGTGGCTCGATGTGTTTCGAGCCTTCTGACGACGGCTGTCCTCGGCTGTCCAGGACGTGAGTGGCTGCCGTGGCTCGGTGCGTTTCGAGCCTTCTGACGACGGCTGTCCTCGGCTGTCCAGGAAGTGAGTGGTTGCCGTGGCTCGGTGCGTTTTGACCCTGCTGACGACGGCTGTCCTCGGCTGTCCAGTTCGTGAGTGGCTGCCGTGGCTCGGTGCGTTTCGAGCCTACTGACGACGGCTGTCCTCGGCTGTCCAGGGAGTGAGTGGCCGCCGTGGCTTGGTGCGTTTCGAGCCTACTGACGACGGCTGTTCTCGGCTGTCCAGGAAGTGAGTGGCTGCCGTGGCTTGGTGCGTTTCGAGCCTACTGATGACGGCTGTTCTCGGCTGTCCAGGAAGTGAGTGGCTGCCGTGGCTCAGTGCGTTTCGAGCCTACTGACGACGGCTGTCCTCGGCTGTCCAGTTCGTGAGTGGCTGCCGTGGCTCGGTGCGTTTCGAGCCTACTGACGACGGCTGTCCTCGGCTGTCCAGTTTGTGAGTGGCTGCCGTGGCTCGGTGCGATTCGAGCCTACTGACGACGGCTGTCCTCGACTGTCCAGTTGGTGAGTGGCTGCCGTGGCTCGGTGCGTTTTGAGCCTACTGACGACGGCTGTCCTCGGCTGTCCAGGAAGTGAGTGGCTGTCGTGGCTCGGTGCGTTTTGAGCCTACTGACGACGGCTGTCCTCGGCTGTCCAGTGGGTGAGTGGTTGCCGTGGCTTGGTGCGATTCGAGCCTACTGACGACGGCTGTCCTCGGCTGTCCAGTTGGTGAGTGGCTGCCGTGGCTCGGTGCGATTCGAGCCTACTGACGACGGCTGTCCTCGGCTGGCCAGTTGGTGAGTGGCTGTCGTGGCTCGGTGCGTTTCGAGCCTTCTGACGACGGCTGTCCTCGGCTGTCCAGTTCGTGAGTGGCCGCCGTGGCTCTGTGCGTTTCGAGCCTTCTGACGACGGCTGTCCTCGGCTGTCCAGAAAGTGAGTGGCTGCCGTGGCTCGGTGCGTTTTGAGCGTGCTGACGACGGCCGTCCTCGGCTGTCCAGGGAGTGAGTGGCTGCCGTGGCTCGGTGCGATTCGAGCCTACTGACGACGGCTGTCCTCGGCTGTCCAGAAAGTGAGTGGCTGCCGTGGCTCGGTGCGTTTTGAGCGTGCTGACGACGGCCGTCCTCGGCTGTCCAGGGAGTGAGTGGCTGCCGTGGCTCGGTGCGATTCGAGCCTACTGACGACGGCTGTCCTCGGCTGTCCAGGGAGTGAGTGGCTGCCGTGGCTCGGTGCGTTTCAAGCTTACTGACGACGGCTGTCCTCGGATGTCCAGGGAGTGAGTGGCTCCCGTGGCTCGGTGCGATTCGAGCCTACTGACGACGGCTGTCCTCGGCTGTCCAGAAAGTGAGTGGCTGCCATGGCTCGGTGCATTTCGAGCCTAGTGACGACGGCTGTCCTCGGCTGTCCAGTGGGTGAGTGGCTGCCGTGGCTCGGTGCGATTCGAGCCTACTGACGACGGCTGTCCTCGGCTGTCCAGTTGGTGAGTGGCTGCCGTGGCTCGGTGCGTTTTGAGCCTACTGACGACGGCTGTCCTCGGCTGTCCAGGAAGTGAGTGGCTGCCGTGGCTCGGTGCATTTCGAGCCTACTGACGACGGCTGTCCATGGCTGTCCAGGGAGTGAGTGGCTGCCGTGGCTCGGTGCGATTCGAGCCTACTGATGACGGCTGTTCTCGGCTGTCCAGAAAGTGAGTGGCTGCCGCGGCTCGGTGCGATTCGAGCCTACTGACGACGGCTGTCCTCGGCTCCCCAGTTAGTGAGTGGCTACACTGGTACGCTACATTTCAAGTCTGCTCATGAGGCCCGTCCCCGGCTCTCCAGAAAGTGAGTGGCTGTTTTCCTTGCTTTGTTTTTATGCCTGGATCACCCCTGTCCTTGACTTTATTTTGACTTCACCATACTCATTCCTGGCCCACTAGCATGTGCGTGCATACTCTTCTTTTCAATCTGCCAATCATGTCCACCTTCGGTTCTCTTATTTGTAAGTGCTCTGAGAGACTCATGTTCGCTTAACCAACAGTCTCACTTTTTCACAAAGCAATGAAGGCTATGTCACTGCACACTGTCAAAAAGGTGTTATTTTACATCACAGCCATCTGGCTCTATGGCTTATGACGCTTATTTCTCTAGTTCACCGGTCGTCATTTGATCTTTGGTATTGCACTTTATCTTCTTTAGAGCGCATTTAACCTCTCTGCAAGCCATTATCCTTATCTTCAAGCATGCCACGTTCTTACGTCTCAACGGCTTTTCCTCTGAATCCGTACTAACTCAGGCGGAGCTGGACTATCGGGAGGCGAATATAGACTTGAAAGTTCGACAACACCTTACCGGATCTTCTCAAGACTCTGTTGAGGTGTCTGCAAGCTTTCTTATGGCCACTGATATTGGTTCGTTTACTCTTGCATCTGTTAAGCTAATCTCATCATACTTCTAGAGCCATCTCGGCCTTCGGCTAATGTACATGCGCATGGAAAAGAGCATTGGTTTAAGTGTCTGTTGAAACCAGCATTCCCACGCAAGTCTTGAAGGCCACAAAGAAGGTTTAGTCGATCCATGTCGGGTGATTCAGGAATTGTGTACTTCAGTGTATTATGTGTACTCGGTCTTTGTGGATCGTTATTGTAATTTCAACAAATCCGGTCTTCGTTTGTGAGATAGGAGGGGGGTTCTTCACTACGTATGATCAATAAATGATTCGATTTTCTCGAGGCCACTTGGGAAGAACTGCCAGGATAGAATTTCACTTCCCTTTCCCTATCAGTGGTGTCCACTCGACATATGTCGCATAGCGGCTCTCCAGCGCCTCGCACAAGCGCCTGGGCAGCACAGGTTCAGGGAAGAGTGGAGTTGAGATCGACCTCGATGTCTCTCAGGGCGCATCCACGCCGCCGCTGTCACCGACTTGCCGTCGCAGCTAACTCGAGCCCCCCCCAGCCATATCACTGGCGTGTACAGAGATGGCGATGGTCTCAAAGTTCAGGTGAGATGCAGGAGACTCAGTTACATTGGGGAAATCGTCCGCTGTGCCGCATCTGGAAGAGCTACTGGTCGAGCCTGGTGACGTGTTTTCGTGTTTTTGGGCCGAAGCCGGCCTTAGAGTCGTGTTATAATGACCTCCAGAGCAAACCGATGTGGCGCGTGTGAGCGGCTAAGCTGACACGGAAACAGAGAAAGTTCCGCTTGTGTTGAACGTTGAACACGCAAGGGATGTCCGAGCCAAGCCAGAGGAGGAGATGCGGAGACCTGGCTCCCACGCGCTGAACGCCCGGTCCCCACTGTATTATTGATACCCACTCCCCGCGGCAATCTGCACGTATTGATGGCGCGGCGCATACTCATTTGTAGTAACCCCGGACCAAAACCCAACGTTCGCTCAGATCAGACTGGGAAATCTATGCATTACCGGAGGTACAAAAGACGGCGACAGGGAGGGCGGACAGAGCGAAAGATGGATAGATAAGGCGATAAGTATGGTATGTACATTCAAAGGTACGACTCCGCAGTACCAGGAGTCATCCGTCCATCCCACACCCGTGCTTTCAAATAAGACACGGTGAGTACGCCCATGCTTGATACTACGACGACGCTGCGCCGACCCACCAAAAGCGGCACCCACGAGCCCACCGAGCAAGTCGCGCCATCCACCGCACAGACACGCGCGCGCCACGCGCATACCCCTCCGCAAGCTACTCGACGAAACGCGCATCAAGACTACTAAGCGGGCCAAGCACGAGAGTGAGAAAATCACGTGGCGTTGGCTGCGCATCCGGGAGAAAAGACGCGGTGGACGGGAGGACGGTGGCAAGGCGGGAGAGGAGGAAGCGCGTCTGCACATGGAACGTCTGCAGAAGCGCGAGCATCGTGCGCGTTTGCCGGCTGTGCACCAGGACGGCGCCGTCCTCGTCTTCGTCGCTCGAGTCGTGCTTGCCCGCGTTGTCGTGTGGGCGGTACGACGCCCGGCGCCCTTCGATGCCGTCTCCTTGCGCACGTACATGCGCCCGGCGCCCGGACCGTTCGCGCGGGGACCCGGCCCACGACCACTGGTCCCGCGGTTCATTGGTTTCATTGGTACTGCTGCTGCGTCATAGGCCGGAGCAGAGCCTCGCGCAGAAGACGCATACTTCCTCGTACACGCGCACGCGCAGACTGGGGCCGATGCACGATGCGCGCGCGATGCGGTTCGTATCTGCGTCGAGGTGGAGTATACGGTCGAACTCGGTCCACTGCCCAGGGATCAGAGACGGACGTCGTTGAGCGCGGGGGTACGTACCAGTTTCACGTCGCTCCAGGTGAACCGTACGTTGGAGCGACGGTAGGTCGGCCTGCGCGCGTACGGCTCCTTGATTGCTAGCTGCAGGCCCGGTCATGCGGTCGCTCGGCGCTCGGTGGGTGCGTAGAAGGTTAAGTCGATGGCCAGGTCGTGATACTGCGGCTTTTCGAGGAAGACCGCGTCGGTTGTGCATGCTATCCAACCGCGGCCGGTCTGCGACTCGCGTTCGAGCATGTTGACGTCGTATAGGGTTATGATACCGAGGACGTTGATGCCCTCCTTGTACTTACCCTTCAAATGCAGGGTAAATTGCAGGGTAGCATTGGGTTCGCCCTGGGTCGCGGGGGTCGTCTGGTCTTCGAAACACATGCCTGCAGCTACCTGGCAGAGGAAGCACGCCGCTTCGACGGGCGGTTGCGTGTATATGAGTATCCGCCGGCGACCCAGCACATGCTTTTATAGCGTGAGTGAGGACGGCCCCAACACGCGCAGAAGGTGGGGGAGGTGCAGCGTGGGGGAAGCGTGGGTGCGCTGCTATAACGAATGAGCTGGTCGGAAAGCTCTCTTTGAGAGCTACGACTCACCTCGTACCAATCGCTACCGTCCTCGGCCACACCATTATCCATATCGAATTCTAGTTCCTCACTCCACCTATGCCACGTGCCAGCGCCGCCCAGATCTTCGAGACGTGCCTTGCGCGGCTCGAAGAACCGCCGCGCGGGCTCCCAAACGCCTTGGCTGCTATAGCCCTGGGCGGCGGAATCGGAGTGGAGATCGCGCACGAGGGCTTTGAGCGCGGGAACGTGGCGCCAAGGGCGCGGGGGCAGGGATCGCGCAAGGAGGATGCCGAGGGAGGAGAGACGGAAGCCGGGCTGGCCTTGCCAAGGGCCTTACTCGGATGTCTGGCGCCGGGTAAAAATGCACACACCGCGCAGGCCGTCCTTCGTGAAGTACCTATACCGAAAAAGTGAGGCGAGCTTAAAGGAAGGGGAAAAGAGACGTACATGACGTCCTGCTCTACAAGGTCCAATCTGCTGGGTAGCGAGCTGAACTCTACACCATCGAGTTGTAAGTCTGCATGGGAGAGTGAGCGCTGGGAGGATTGGGGAAATAAAAGAGAGCGCGGGTACCATCGCTAGCTTGAGGGACCAGTCGAAATAGCGACTATGGATATGGTCCGGTCGGCCGAATGCGATCGCGGACATGCAGTAGTAGCCTATTTCCTGTGGTAGGGTCTTTGTTGAGCCCGCTGCCGTCGCCATCGCCGTCGACGAACGAGTTGGTGAGAGCGAAAATGATCGAACAGGGGACGGTGGCTGAATGGAGAAATATGGTCGCGTGGGCCTTGTCATAGCAAGCGATGTAAAGCTCTAGTAAATCCTACTGTACACAACTGGTTATCGGAACCCTCAAAGGGGTCTCTCTGTAAGAACACCTTGCTACACGCAAGAAATCCGCGAAACAGGACGCTGACAAACAACACATTCAAGGGAGATTCCCTCCCCTGTAACGCGTGGACGCCCGCTGCCGGTGATCCAATAATGACTTGTTTCAAATTTCCAGTGACGAAGAGTGAATGTGTCGTCCATAGAAGAGAAATACTGCGATGGTTACAACTGAAGGTTGATGCCGGCCTGAAGTATTTACTCACGTGATGCTGCCTGCCCCTAACCAGAAATTAGGTGTCTCCCAGGCTCATACTCATACATCATTGTGCACTGTACTGTTGCAAACTTGCGAAGACGGACCATCGGCGCGCTGACTTGACAGCACAGAAAACACTGAAATGCCGCCTTTGCGGATAGCCTTCATTCATCCAGACTTGGGAATAGGTGAAAGGCGCACATACCTGGTGTTTTTCCGATCTAACTTTAACCAACTTTTCAGGCGGTGCAGAACGTCTTGTTGTCGATGCTGCTGTCGGTCTCCAGAGGCTTGGCCATATAGTCGACATATACACGTCCCATCACGATACCGCTCATTGTTTTGACGAGACACGCGACGGTAGGCCACAAGACTGAAAATGCTTCGGGTGGGGGCCTCATCTACTCATAGGAACCCTGACTGTGCATTGCGTCCATCCCCCGTTCCCGCACAACATCAGGGGGAAGTTTCACATACTACTTGCCCACATTCGTCAGCTGCATCTAACATATCACCTCCTACGCTCGAACGTGTCTGACTACGACGTGTATTTTGTGGACCAATTGTCCACTTGCATCCCGGCTCTTCGTCTTCTTGCCCACAAGCGCGTCGTATTCTATTGTCACTTCCCAGATAAGCTACTAGCAAACGGTGAGTTCGTGGAGGGAAATATGACAAAGCGTGGCGGTCTTCTCAAGCGAGCGTATCGCGTTCCCATGGATTGGTTAGAGGAGATTACTATTCGTAGGTCTCGACACGCTCCGTGGGTAATCGAGCTGAAGGAACGCAGGAAACGCGGACATCATCCTTGCCAATTCGAGCTTCACTTCCCGGGTATTCAAGGCTTATTTCCCCAGCATCCCACAGGAACCTCGTGTCGTACATCCAGGTATCAACCTCCTCTCGTACGAGCCGACGGGTGATAGCGGGGACCCAGACATTATTATGGTTTCATCGTGCGTGTTCTTATTCTTGCACGCTTGTCGTTCCTTATACTGTCGTCAGAGACCGTCCGACCATTCTATCGTTCAACCGCTTCGAGAAGAAGAAGAATGTCGCGCTCGCAATTGACGCCTTCGCGCTTTTTAAACAACGGCTCACGAAAGTAGAGACCCGAAACTCACCTGCAGAACCTACGCCTTATCATCGGTGGTGGCTATGACCCCCGGGTCGAAGAAAACATGATGACCCTCGTCTCACTCATCGATCGCACGAAAGCCGCATCTCTATCCTATACCATCGTCACTCCCCCCTCTTCAAAGACATCGATACCCCCTTTCAACGTGACACACAAAAACCCTGACGTCCTCTTCCTGCTCAATTTCACCACTACCCAGCGTGCCGCTCTCCTGTCTGCACCTACGACGCTCGCATTACTATACACGCCCGCGAACGAACACTTCGGCATCGTTCCAGTCGAAGCTATGTCTTCAGGACTGCCGGTCCTCGCGTGCAACAGCGGTGGGCCCACGGAGAGCATTGTTGATGACCCGCCGGACGCACGAACGGGATGGCTGCGGGCGCCGGAACCCGCGAGTTGGGCAGCGGCGCTTCTTGAGATTGCTGAGCTGCCCCCGTCTGAGAGGTCCGCGTTGGCAGGACGCGGGCGGGCGCGGGCTCGCGAACATTTCGGGATGGAGGCCATGGGGCGTCAACTGGAGAGGGCGCTCGTGGAGGCGGCGGAGATGGGGCGGGTACCCGTGCCGGCCGTGCTGTGGTTCGGTTCTTTCGTCGTCGTCACGTTGTTCGCTTACTTCATGGCGACCATCTATGCTTCGTGATGTGCTAGCTATTCTTATAATCTCCTTCCTTGCCGCCACCTCCATAGTCCGGTTTGAAGGCTCGAGCCCGCCTTGCGCTCGAGTCCTTTAGTGCCGCGTTGTTAATGTAGCGCTTGCATTGAACCAAACTCCGATTCGTCAAGGCTATCATTGCAGAGAAACCGTTTGGATTCACTGCGTCGCAGAAACATGCTAGTACGGCACTGCTCATCCTGGTGCCTCAGGCTGAAGTAGAATTGCAAATGTCGTTAGGTCATAGGAGTTGAGAATCGAAGACGGGAAGTTGGTCACCTTCCCAGTCTCGGAAATGTCGCTGCACTTGGCTCATTGTATACGGGAATTGGTCCTCTCAAAAGTGCTAAAAAAACTGATAGAATGTAGAATGTTTCCATCTGGTGGCAAGACCCGAAGCCGGTCCTCTGTCATCGTCCTCGTGAAAACTCAAAATCTGAAGAAAAGTTTCGACTGCGCTCTTCCACACACTGGTTATATTTCTGCCTGATAAGGGCGATTCTTTAGTTTTTTTTATTTTATTTTAGATTGACTGATTCCTAGCCATAATGCGGGTTCCTCTGTTCCCCTGAAATTCACCATGCTCCATGACGGTAAACAATTAGCTCGATATTTTCTCAAGCCCAATTTTTCTTGCAGCTGGTACACTGTGCTACATTTTAGCAGTTGGACCAGCTTGAACTGCCCTGTCGATATGGCCAATTGCAGTCCACTGACTGAGACAAATAGAGAACGATTTGAGAACAAACTCGGATTCGACGCGTCTCAGGAAGTAGAGAACGTGTGTAAGTGTCCCCACCGATCGCAACATTTTTATATACTTTATGTAGACGCGGAAACCAGTGACGATATCAAGAATGTTCATCCAACCGCGCTCCCCGCCTCTGCCACTCAACCACGCTCGCAACCTGGACAACTACTCTCGATTCATTCACCAGTACTACAGTAGTACCCAGCGTCGACTACAGGCCGAGGTTGATCGGGGTACAGCCAACGTTAATAAGGCCAGCTAGACGTTATTTTAGGGTTAGCAAGTACCGACAACTGAAGGGAGGAAGGACAGACTCTGCGAGATGCCGGTGCAACAAACAGGGGAACTAGAGCTGTTGCGGCATGTTAAATTCCCGGCGCATGACACGAATAATGATGGCAACCATACCACTGAATGCTGCTGATGATAGGAAGGCAGCTCAACCCAACAGTGAGGTTGGGGTCGATGATTGTGCCTATGGGGAGGAGGCCGGAGAGAAGGGTCACGAGCGGGTTGCTCGTGGAGGTGAGGGTGTTGCAGCATTGCACGGGTCCCGTGTTGCACTGGCTAACGGGTGTAGTGGGAGGAGGAGGGTAGAGAGGGTCGTTACCTCTAGCCACCACCCCCAGCAACGGGTTGGCAGAGACAGCGACGCCGCTAGCCAAGGCCATTGCGGCGACGAAGGAGACAAGGGACTTTTGGAACATCATTGTCGGTGCTGTGGTGATTGTGAAGCTTCGAGTCGCCTGTTATAGCGGAAAGCTGGAGAATCCTGAGGGCAAGGTGCCCTCCCTTTTATATGTTTTTCCCAAAGACTGAAGAGCCAACCAGAGATTACGAGGGTGATGCACTCGGTGCCAGTCAAGCCGCGTGGAGACCGAAAATGGAACGAGAGGAGCACTGAAGCAGCTCTTTGTCCGGAGACTCAATGCAACACCCCTAGAGCGGGCAGTTTCACGTCATCAGACCCCCTCGGGCTTCTCAAAGGACAGCGGTGGTACGCTATTCTGCCATAATTAGGCCATAGTGGCCAATGCTGGTACCAAATGTGTAACTAGCGGCGCACCTAAAGGATCAGAAGAGCGGTCAGGTACACCTACCTTCCAGTGGCACTACCTCGTCCGAGTTGTGACAATAGAAAAGTAGGAGTGTATTTGAAGGAGTGACATCCGGCCCAGGAGGTTTTAGACGGGGTCTCGTAATTATTTGTGTGCACCGTTGTATTAACCTGATACAGCACCACAAATCTACGACGGAGGCATCGAGCAAGCCAATTTGTGGCGATCGTCGTAGGACACAATAGTTCTTGGAGCGCTTACGGGTTCACTTGGGTGGGTGTGGGCTTCGTTCTGTGTACTGCGTACTCGTGGGTAATCGGATACTAAATGCTTGGTTATGGAACAAGAACCCAGGGCCTCGGCGCCGTGTTCTTAGGTTTTGCGTAAGTATGTCCCTTCCAAGTACGTTACGCGAGGAGGCTAGACTGGTGCCAAGCTAGCCCGGGAAATCCAGGCTCCTGGAACAAGTCCTGGAAACTGCATCAGTCGCCTGTTTACCATCTGTTCTTTTCTTGGTTCTTTTTCATTTACTGACCAGCTAGGTCGACATCGAGTGAGAAACTTGAACTTGAAATAGATGCTGTAAAAGTGTTCGTACCGATGTTCTTCAAGTTTGCTATCCCGATAAGAGGACTTCGCCCGATAAGTTCAGTTACGGCAATAATTGATCCTTCGAGTCCGCGGTGATCGATTTTTATTCTGGCAAACAAAAAAACACCCGATAACAAGCCCGATAGGCTATACCTTGGGCTATACAGTATTCACCTCAGTCACAGATCCGAACAATTTTCAATCTTTCTTGACCCGGGCGCAGGTGACACCTGCGTAACTTGAACTTACAGGCGTGGGGCAGCGGACGTACTGCACAGAGGAGCCATCCGTCGAGGCCAATTCAAGTATCATTCATTGAGGTAGCGAATGGGAGTATAGGTGACAGAATCTTTTTTTAGAAAAGACCTTGGAACGCACCTTCCCGCGCGCGTCTTAACGATACTGTAGACCACCAAGCGGGACGAAAAAGAAAGCGGCCCACCTTAAGCACTGAAGGGTGTTGATTAGGCCGTCTTGCCGACGACACCCAATAATGAAGCGTGCCCCGCTGGTCTAGTACACCTCGAAAAGGCGAAGGAGATCGCTGGTGGAGTCCCAAAGGAGATGGATCACGCAGAGGTCCTTGAGTGAACGCCTGAGCATTCTCGCACGGCACCGGGTCTATCAGAGAGTGTAAGGAGATGGTGACAGAACTACTACATTTATGAAACCTCTTGCTGGTTTGGTCACGTGCACCAATTCAGTCAGTTCGGTCTCGATATTCCTCAGCTGATATTTTGTCCTTTCACTAATTCATGCCTAGCCATAATGCGGGTTCCTCGCGTTACTCCTGAAATTCACCATGTCCATGACGGTCAACAATACTTGCCAAGGGATACTTGCAACAATAAACTCGATATTTCCTCGAGCTTTTCTTGCAGTTAGTACCAAGGCTGGTACACTGTGCTATATTTTATATGCAGTTGAACCGCTTGAACGACCCTGTCGATATGGTGAATTTGGAGTCCGCTGACTGAGACAAATAGAGATCGATTTGAAAGGAACTTGGATTCGACACATCTCAGTAAGTAGAGGGCGTGTTGAAATGTCCCACCGATCGCAACATTTTTATATACTTTATGTAGACGCGGAAACCAGTGACTATATCAAGAGAATTCGTCCATCCGCACTCTCCGCCTCCGCCACTCAACCACACTCGCAGCCCGGACAACTACTCTCGATTCATTCACCAATCCTAGTACCAAGCGTCAACTACAGGCCGAGGTTGATCGGGGAACAGCCAATGTTAATAAGGCCACCTGGACGTTATTTTAGGGTTAGCAAGTACCGACAACTAAAGGGAGGAAAGACAGACTCTGCGAGAGGTTGTTGCAACAAAGGGGGGCATTAGAGCTGTTGCGGCATGTTAAATTCCCGACGTATGACACGAATAATAAGGAAACCATACCACTGAATGCTGCTGATGATAGGAAGGCAGCCCAACCCAACGCCGAGGTTGGGGTCGATGATCGCGCCTATGGGGAGGAGGCCGGAGAGAAGTGCCGTGAGCGGGTTGCTCGTGGAAGTGACGGTGTTGCAGCATTGCACGGGTCCCGTGTTGCACTGGCTAACGGTTGTAGTAGGAGGAGGAGGGTAGGCAGGGTCAGTTCTAGCCACCAGCCCCGGCAACGGGTTGGCAGAGACAGCGACGCCGCTAGCCAAGGCCATTGCGGCGACGAAGGAGACAAGGGACTTGTGGAACATCATTGTCGGTGCTGTGGTGATTGTGAAGCTTCGAGTCGCCTGTTATAGCGGAAAGCTGGAGAATCCTGAGGGCAAGGTGGCCTCCCTTTTATAAGTTTTTCTCAAACGCTGAAGAGCCATCCAGAGATTACGAAGGTGAATACACTCGGTGTCAATCAAGCTGGGGGGGGGGGCAACGAAACTGAAGCGAGTGTCAGAGGAGCACTGAAGCTGCTCTTTGTCCGCGAACTCAATGCAACGCGCCTAGAGCGGGCAGTTTCACATTGTCAGACCCCCTCGGGCTTCTCAAAGGACAACGGTGGTACGCTATTCTGCCACAATTAGGCCATAACGGTCAATTTTTCTGGTACCGATTCTACCGAATGTGTAACTAGCGGCGCACCTAAAGGATCAGAAGAGCGGTCAGGTACACCTACCTTCCAGTGGTACTACCTCTGGTCGTCGCTTCTAGTCCGAGTTGTGACAATAGAAAAAGTAGGAGTGTGTTTGAAGGAGTGACATCCGGCCCAGGAGGTTTAGACGGGGTCTCGTAATTATTTGTGTGCACCGTTGTATTGACTTGATGCAGCATCATAAATCTGCGATGGAGGCATCGGGCGAGTCAATTTGTGGCGATCGTCGTAGGACACAATGGTTCTTGGAGCGCGTACAGTACGGGTTCACTTGAGTGCAGTGGGTGTAGGCTTCATTCTGTGTACTGTATGTTCGTGGGCAATCGGATGAAATGCTTGGTTATGGAACAACCCAGGGCCTCAGCAGCAGCATGTTCTTAGTTTTGCGTAAGTATGTCCCCTCTAAGCATGTTACGCGAGAGGGGGGTTATAATGGTGCCAAGCTAGCCTATATAATCCAGGCTCCTGGAAACTGCATCGTCACCTGTTTACCGAGCTTTTCCATTGACTGACCAGCTAGGCCGACATCTAGTGAGAAAATAGATGCTGTGAAAGCGTTCGTACAGATGTTCTTTGCTATCCCGATGTTAGAGGACTTCGCCCGAGTTACGGCAATAATTGATCCTTTGAGTCCGCGGTGATAGGACAAATTCAAACAAACACCGATAGGCTATAAGCTCGTCATGTGTTTACCTTCGCTGTTTTTAGTAACAATTCTTCGCACAGTCAGAGTTCCAGTCGGAGACGGGCTGTGGCGGCCGTCTTGGAAGTCAAGCGAGAACGTAGTGTACTGATCGGAATTTAATTCCGGAGAAGGTCATGTAATCTGGGCAGTGACTGGTAATCTGAAGTACTTAACTTAATCATGCCGGCAACAACGAAGATAGTTGGGGAAATACACGGTTCACCAAATGCAAGATGATAGCCGTTGGATGTAGAACAAAAGAACCAATTCTGCCAGAAACAGGAGAAGCTACGAGTTGATGGGCCAAAAATATCTCTACGAGTTACTAGGCAGTTTTCGCACGTTGGAGAACACAATAAAAACTTTGTGATTGACACCGGAACCCTCGAATTGAGGGTCGAGGTGGCGTTGAAGTTAGGGAATGTCGACTAGAAATATGTCGCCACCAGGATAAGCATTGGCCATAAACGGCATTTACTTGATATGTCGCCTCATATTGTGATTGATTGAATAGGTTGGTCAGAGCAGGTCCAGATGCAATTGCGGCACGTACAGAGAGGAAGAAAGGAAGGCGATTCTGATTGGCAGTGATTGGTTCCGGTGGTTGATTGATTCCCACAAGAGAAATTAGGCCGTATTGATGTGATTAACGGTGTCACGTACGGAAAGGGGTTTCCCTGGTATTGAGAGGTAGTCGTGAGGACAAACAATGGCCCGGGACGGGTTCGATAGATACTAGCGCTAGCTCATCGTGTAACTTAATTCGGACAAGATCACGGGACCAGAGAGGTTAAAACTCCTAATTTCTGGTTAGGGGTACAGTAGCTCATACGATGAAGAACTAGATTCCGCTACATAGGTAGCTACTTCAGATCATTGATACTGAGTTCAAAATTCTTGAACCAAACAAACTGATCCTTCGGCGTTGCCCACTCCTTGTCGTGTCCTCCAAAGAAGGTGCTGAAGGCCCAAAGTGTGGGAGGATTTAGCCTGGCCAGTGCGTAGTATGATCCTGAGAAGTACATACCAGAAGAATATTCCCTTGAACCCAATTGGCTCACCGTCCTCGCGGGCGACATGTGGAACAACGTCTGCACGCCGGTCAGCACGAGCCAGTGAAACGGCTGCCACGTTGCGTGCTCCGGCATTCGAGTCTGATGACCCTTTTTGCGCTGCCGAAGCACGCACTTGGGTCCCGTCATCCTCCAAGACGAGTCCTCCTAGCAAATCGCCCAATAACGGCCCTAACAACCCGTCCCCGACATCTGGTGGTGCAGTGGGGTCGGGTACAGCGGGTGCGGGCCCAGAGTCGGGGTCCTCGGGGGTGGTGGACGACTTTTGTATGTCGCGATAAAATACATCGGAGAGGTCGAGCGCGACCCTACCGTTGACCTCAAGGAGGAATACGCCGTCCTGGTATCCAGGCGTGTTAAGCACCACCGTTTGGCGGAGGTGCGTCCACGATCCCAATTCAAACCGAAACGATCCGCGACCGATGGAGAGCCCATAAGCCTGGTTGCATACTGACAGCGGCGGTGTGTTGCACAAGGAAGGCGTCTGCCGGTCCTTCGGCGCGTACTGGGCGTGGAAGAGTGAGTTCTATCTAGCATAGGTCCAGGAAAGAACGATTGTGAGCGTACGAGATAGAGCTCGCCGGCACCCCGTGAGCGCCACATCAGGCGTGTACTGAAGCAATCGTCTGCAGCGTCTCCACCAGAACATCCCGTACGTCCACCGTAGAGCCCCGGTAGTTTGCCGCCCTTGACCCAGTCGAAATCGCTTGGGAAGAAGACGCTGTACGCAAGCGTGACGCTGCGCGCATTCCGGAGGTCAAGGGGTGCAGCGTAGAACTGGGAGCCGCCTTGTGGCTTTCTCGAGGGGTTGATTGAACCCTCAGGGTAGAAGACCTGAAGCATTGTAGATGCATTTGTCCACGTGGACGGGTCGTCCGCAAGCGCTGTATTTTCCGCATCGGGAGTGACACCCGCAACGACCTCTAGATTGTGCTTCCCAGAGGAGAAGCGGGTGACTTTAAAGGACGAAAGATCGGAAAAGAAGGTCGGTGAAGTCCACTTCGAGGGACTTGGTTCGTCGCCGCTAGGTTCTATAAAGGTGGTGGTCCCGATTTGCTCCATTGTAACCTCACTAGCGCTCTGAGCGCCGGATCGGGAAAAGGCGCCGGAGGTCGAACCGCCTAAACATTGTCAAACATACGAGCGCTGCCAGTGGGATCGCCGAGAGGCCACTTTGTGCGGTCGTGAACATCGTTATCGTTCATAAGACAGTCAGGGGACTGTAATCGACGGGAATGACCCCCAAACAAGGCATCATGGTGGATAATATCCAATTCGACCACTAGCCTGCCATGGGCCATCGCCTTGGCCATCGCAGGTAGCCAGTTCCGTAAGCACAAACTAACTCAAGGAACTAACTTGCAACTAAATAGTCAAAAATGCTATAGTGTCCAAGGATAAACGACCTCCAAATTTGAACGTCTCGGTCAGTGGGCGAAATTCAGCGGCGAATATTAGATATTTGCGAAACGGTGACGGACAGTGGAGAATGACGTATTAGCGCTATATATCAACACTCAAACTCATGCATAAGATCGGGTCGGGTCTGAACTGGGTTACCAGGGAAAGTAAGGGAATATGTAGCTGGACGGTCGAGTACCTGCGCCGCCGGATGCCCTCCGTTGCCGCGCGTGGCAAGGTGACTCGGCAACAGACCCGAACGATATTCTCTCAGCTGCTGTCATGATAGTTTATCCAAGCACCGTGTCACCAAGAACAAACCCCATGATCAACAGTGATGGTACACAATGGTTCCGGAAGTTGATGACTATATCGTTCTCAGCCTCATCGTAGTAGTGTTACCCCGAAACACAAGCACTGGCAGAGAACGTAAAGTGGCAAGGGGAAACAGTAGAAGCACCATTGGAGAGAAACTGTAAGCAACAAAGGAGGGAAGCGGGAAAGCAATACGCGATAATAATCCAAGCACAAAGGGTTTGTAAACGAGAGAAAATATCCCAAAGACGAACATATTGAAACCAGTATCGAAACGACGACAAGGGCACCTCGCACTACCGTGGACATGTAAAAAACACGAAAGCTGTATCCGAACAAACCCAAATTATCCCACTCATGCGCCGTAATGAACAAATTGACCCATCTCTCCAGGGTGATCCGTCTCTTCCTCCGCAGCTTCCTCACTGCGAACCGGAGTGCTTTCGCGGATCTTTCATGATACGGTATCCCCTCTGCCCGCCTCGAAGCGGAGAACAACGTCTTGTAAAAGTATTCCGCCAGGTCCCGTCCATCTTCGTCCACCATCGCCCACATAGTCCCGACCACACTCTTGAACCCGCAGTACTGTACCGCGGCCGTGAGGTGCAGCACCTCGTCGGCAATGCTCCCTTCAGTCGCCTCAGCTGTGTGACACGCGGACAGAAAGGCGAATTCGGCAGTGGGCAGATCCGAGCGCACGATATCGAGGAGCGTCAGGCGTTCGCCTCCGTGAAGCTCGAATCCAGTATCGAATGGTTTGCCTGCCTCCAGCCTACCATGGCACGCGAAGTGAACAAATTGGTGGTCATGGAAGCCATCGATGACGGCGGCCGGTGTCGCGGCTTCGGAGATGAGATCCGTCACCTCGGCATCGAGAGCCCGGACGACTTGAATCTCGCCGTCCACAGTTGGAAGAAATGGGTCAGGCTGCGCGACGAGAAGTATGGAAGGTCGATTCGAAGATCGCGGACTGGAACCCTCGGTTACGAGATTGGATGAGTGCGGACAGCGTCGGGGTATAGGAGCAGATGTAGAGATCTAAGAAATAGCGCTTCTCGCCGTCATCGGATGGGATCGGACCCATGGCATGGAGAGGGAGGGAACAAAAGACGGATGTCGGGCACCACCAGATCCGGGACTGTTCTGGTACTTGAAGCTCACGGAGTCGGTCGATGACGGGTTTTCCAACGAGCTCGTAGAGCTCCGCGAGAACCGAGGCAAGGGTTTCATCGTAATCACTTGAACTGAGCCCATATTTGAGTCGCGACTCCAATAACTTGTCCCTTAATGCGCTCGCACGATCGTAGAAATCATGAGGGGTTGGGATGAGAGAGGGAGATGTGTTATGAAGGAGGATCAGAATGTCGGAGCGCCAACTGGAGTGGTTTATGACAATGACGGGACCAGACGAGGCAGCAGAACGGAGTGTGTCGAACGATGGTGATTTCAGGAAGCTGTCGAAGCCTGGCAAGGCTTGAATTTGCGAGATGAGGTTGTCGCGTCCCTTCAAAAGCATACGTTGCTTCAACAAGAGACGACCGAATGGGTCCACCGCCCTGACGTCGTCAGTTGCGCCATCATCAATGCTTAATTTGTGGCTCGGTGGGATGGACTTAGTGAGCTCCTCGAGGTCTCGGTTGACCGCCGCAAGCTTGTGTCCTAAATCTGGGTCTGCTGCGAGAAGTTGATCGACTAAAGTACGAAAGTGGCGCATTTGGGACCAAAGTAAGGCCCTCCCTCTTTCAAGAGTCTCAATCGCTTTCTCGAGTTGATGCAGGTCGACCAAATACGAGGCATAGTCCAGCGGCATCTTATGAGATGCCTGAGGCAACCTAGCGAGAGTGGCGTGCTGTAGTTGTAAAGTTGGTGCAAAAAGCGGGGTGTCTTGCATCAATACCATAGCGCCCTCGTATGCTGCGAAGACAGACTCGGAGGGACGTCGGAAACCCCGCGCAAGAGATGCCCACCAGTACGAAAGTTGGAATCGATCGGGAGGGGCCACGAGCCCGTCGTTGACACACTGGGAGAGCAGTCTCAGCCCTTCATCAACGTCTTGCGCATGGTGACTCAGAAAGAACGCCGAGCGCGTAAGCAAAGACAGGGAAAGCTGCCTAAGTGTTGGGAAGCGCCGGAACTGCATCGACTGATGCTCGATGACATGACGGCTTGCTTGACGGTATGTACTAATTGACTCGTTAAGGTACTCGATCTTGTTTGTGCGCTTGAATGCTTCAAGAAGGAAGGAGCCAAAGAATTCGACAAGGTATGACGCAAGCGGGTGCCTTGAAGGAGACGAGGCAAGTAAGGTTCGGCCCTTTTCGAGAGCTTCGTCGATCTTTGTTATGTCGTTATTGCGGATCCCAGAGCGAAGTTCACTAAGGAGCTCCATCGTCTTGAGCATCAGGGCGATTTCCGGATCGCCACCTCGAGACGCCAGAAGGGACACTGATCGAGATAACTGTGAATTACTGGACGACGCCTCGAGACCTTCAATGTGACCAAAATAATGGAAACGCTGCTTCGCGATGTCTTCCAAACTCAAAACGGCAGAAGGATGAGAAAATACTTCGAGAGAAGGTGAGGCGAGGAATGCACGAGCGCGATATAGCGCCTCCTCTGAATATTCTGGGGTCTGGTGCGTCCTCGATCGGTGCACCGCCATCCCTGTCACGAGGAATTGGAGTCCGGCTAAGAATTCATCCTGACTGACCCCGAGGGAACTGGGGGAACTGGAAGTAATACTTTCATCCAGGATCGATGCAGCTTCCTCGTAATCGTCGTTTACAAACGTCGTGACATAGCGAATGCAGAGACAAAGGGCAAGGGCGGTGTGGGCAGCTTGCAGGTCTGGTTTGTGTATCCTCGCCAGCCGCAGGCACTTGATAGTTTGAGTCAAATTCAATGGTTGAGACAGAACCCCCCACGAACTGATGTTGGATGAAATTGCCTTGGCATTGTTGGCAATGAGAGCGATGGAGCGAGTGGTGTCGCCATCGGACGCATCTGAGGTGAGGAGTTCGTGGCAGAGGACTGCCATCTCCTCAATGTTCTGGACCGCGTTGCTAGCTTCCCATTCCACCTGGAATGCCAACACATTCAGGAGCATTGTGATGGCTTGATGGCGCGGGAACCCGAACGTTTGCAGAGGCTGAATTAAAAGATGGCGAAGGAATTCGGCTGCAAGAACGGCATCTTGGGATTGCTTGGACAATTCCAAGCGCTTGAATAGTGCGGAGGCGAGGAAGAACTGAGCTTGAAGGAACAATAGACCGTGTTCTAGCCACAAATGGTGTGGGAGGAGCATTGATTGCATGTAATGAAAAATTGATCTGTCGAGATCTTCCCTTCGACCTAACAACATGTGTCGCTTGAATTGCGCCATAGCCAGACCAAGAACAGAGAAAAGGCGACGGGAATCAGGTTGAGGTGATGACGCGAGAAGTTGCTGAAAACGTGTGATCAAGGAATCGATTTCGTGGATGGGTCCTGCTAACGATTTGTCGAAACACAGTTGGTACGCGGAAAGGCAGGGTATAGTACCAGAGACATACCTAGTACCTCGGCCATGATTAAACGCTCGAGAATCGGAATGTGAAGTGAGACGACAGGTTGGGGTATTGGAAGCCGCAAGTCACACAAACGAGTCCCTTATAACGACCAAGATTTGAGTGTTGCTAGCACGCTGGGAAAAGATAATGTATCTCACCTTGAACACCCGTAGTCACTATCAGATGGAGTCAAGGATAGAGGCGTGGCAAGACATACAAGGAAACACAGCCTGCATTCTCACACGACTGTGGGCGTCTGTCACAGTCCACATACACGCCAACGGGCCCAGAACTGCACACCATCGATACTTGACGAGCAGGAGGTCTACCAGGGACAGTGGCCCTGTGCAACCTACATTTTGCGAGGACGGGGACAATTCATGAAATGAGCGGAGGATACAGAATGTCGTGTCGTGGGACTCATCGCAAGTCACGAATTTGAGTTCGGCTCTGGGTGTCAACGTGTCAACCCCCCTGGTCTCCACCATCATTGACTCGTATCCTATGGTCTCTCCCGACCTGTCACTACAGTATGTTACTACCATTTCCAACAACTCCTCTTACGTTCTTGTTCCAACATCTAATTTAAAGTGCACACGTTCGCAACCGCAGTATAACTGGGCTGCCAGGTGATGTATGGCGCCTACTACTTCCTTTGCTCACCTTGTGCTTATTTGACCTCTCATAGATCCCATATTTGAGTCATGCTGCATGTCTCTATCCCATCCCCATTCCCTATCTTGTCTGTGTCAGTTCTTCCTGCTTATAGTAGGCTCGACTTTCGAGTTAACTTTTTTTTGTGTATTTTGACCATTGACTACTCAGTCTCGTCAGCGTCTCGCACATTCTAGTTAAAACACCCCCGGCGCTCGCCTTAGTCCTTCGGCGCCATCTCTTTTCACTCGATTGCGCCTTTGCCTCCAACTCTCTCACCCCGCTGCTCCACCTCACTCGCCTTCGTCTCCGCTTTAACTATCCGCTCGGTTGAGGCCCCACTCAAGCACTGCAACTTACTTCTCACGTTGCGTTTACTGTAGTCGCGTCTACTGTGCTCAGTGTAGTACAGTAGCCGTGTTCAGTCGCAGACCCGACTAGTAATCCAACTTAGCGACCGCCTAACCCCGAGTCCCCGACTATCACAGCACTGACATGTACAACCTCGACTCGCCCCACGCACTCATAATCTTACCACCATTTCCTTTTTCAGAACGAAGCCTCCCGCCAGTATTGTATATCCTCCCACCGCATATACATGCCATGGCGAGTGGTCGCAGACACTGACGTTCAGCCGCACACAGGAGCCGAAACGATTGTGGGGCCCGACAATGCAACCCGAAGTGGAAAGACTGAGCGATCGCGGGGGGGTTCGCGCCAGGTTTGACGCCAATGTGTATCACCTATGTGCAGCTGACCCGACAGCTTTGTGCCAGTGCTCCCGGAATGTTTGGGGGGTTTAATCTGCATGTTTTTCAGCTGCTGTTGCATCTGTGGCGAATGTTGTTACGTCTGAGAATTCGTCGCACGGGGGTGCACTGGTGTGCTGGGGTTTTATTTGTTAATATCCACGGGCCGTCTCTATGTAGACCGATTCGGATTCAGAGATGAGGAAGGGAAATACTAGAAGAAGCGTCAGAAGATATCTAGAAGTAGCCATCAACAATCCAGGTTAGGGAATGGAATAATGAGTGCGACAAGGCGTTGAAGCTAGCCTGGGTCACTCCACTACCAACGACTAAGTATTGCAACCAGTCTTTCAAAGTCGAGCGACCCGAGACCCGTGACCTATAGAATCCAGAGTGAGCCAACGTCGAATAACAAGACACAACTATGGCTAGGCGCACAGGATCCCACCCAGGGACAGCGGAGAATCCATTGGTATTGCAGCCTGGATTCGACCCAGACGTGATGTCATTCAAGCCCTTGAGGCATATGCCGTACAACCAGACATTGAGAAAGCCGAGTGGTGCCTTGCCGTTCGAAATCCGGTAGTCATTCAACAGGGAGATGATTCCGGCCACAGTCTGTACGTCGGTAATCAGGCATGCAGTGATAAGAGGACTCGAGTGTCGCACCGGTGTCGCACAGCTTGTGCCCCTGAATGTCCAAGGGTCATTTTTGAGGATGATAGGGAAGCCAATTGCCTGTAGAGAAATATCGGGAACGCCACGTCCCCCAGGGCTGCACAAATAACATAAAGTGAGAACTTGAATGAGGCACCGGGTCACGGTAGCGAACGCACTTATAAAGGTTGTTATACAGGCCACCGAGGTTCTGGAGGAAGGTGGGCACAGCATTGTTCTGGTACCGCGGCCGCGGAAAATACACCGAGAAGCCGCCACCGGAGAGAGGAGCCGCAACCTCTGGGTTGTAGCCCATCGTTCCGCCAACGCTGGTGACCCAGGGACCTGCGAGTGCCGTGGACGGTGTAGTGAGCAGTCAACCAATGCTTGTTTGCTACTCAAAGGTAGAGTTAAAGTACCATACGCACAAGTGGAGGGGAAGGTGGGGAGAAACTGGACCCTCGAGTTGCCGGATCTGTCTTGTAACAGGCAGTTTCCATGACCAACACCGTCGTTACCGCTCGAGAAGAGGACGCTGACGCCACGAACGCCGAGCCGCGCGAACAGATTACATGTATAGATTGCATAATCCAGCGGAACGGTGTACTCGGGCATGCCGTAAGGCGTGCTTACTGTCTGCGGGACCCTCTCTAGGCTGAGCACGTAGTGAAGCCAGTTTATGAACCGATCGCCCTGAATATTAATACCTATGTCGCCAGTGCTGTAGAATATGTGCGGGGTCGGGTAGGCAATGACTGAAGTATACTGAATATTAATATTCGCCTCGGAGGTTGGGTTGCTCGGGTTGTACCCTCCGCCCTTGATCTCCACGACACTGTAGGTCGCCGAGGTCGCGTCGGAGCGAAAAAGACCCATGAATTTCCTCAGGTCATCCGGGCTCGGGTAATCACCTATGTAGCCTGCAACGCCGAGCACATTCCGGTCCGCGGCTAAGGGCACGTATCCAGACGTCTTGTAAAACGAACGCAGGGATGAGGGCGTCACAAAATATTGGTCTCTGCTTGACAATACCGTCCCAGGTTCTCCCCTCGGTACCTTCGTCTGATTCTTGGTTGCCTCGCCGGGGTGCATGAGTGGTTCCTGCCACGGCGTGCGCAGAAATCCGAAGTGTGTGGTCGGCGCAACGTTTTGCACGTGTTCAAGCAGCGCTGCGGGGAGCCCGTAACTGAGCGTGCGGAGAACTGTGTCGTTCGTCCCAATGTGTTGGTACAGTTGGTACGACGCGCTCAGGAGTTTGTTGGCTCTGGAAACAGGGACGGCGGTGAGCGTCAGCCAACTGCCGCCGTGTTTTGTTGAGATGGTAGAGGGATGCACGCCGTAATGTCCGAGCCAGGCGTTGGCAAGCTCGAGCACGTCTGAGGGCGGTGCGACAAGTTCGGCGACCTCTTCTCTCGATAGGTGTGCACCTTGTCTGCCCGACATGTGAGTACTACGCACGCGGAAGGATGGTGGAGAGGACACACTTTGGATGGCCGGGAGTGCTGACCTCAATGAGAGCATCAATCAAGGCATTCTCGTTTTGGGCTTTGAGCGCAATGTGGAGATCGATCGTAGTGTCAGCAGGTGGGTGACCCAGGTTCTGCCAGTTCTTTGGGACAGAATTCCATGTGTGCTTCGCTCGAATATCGTCCCAATGCGATGCAAAGGGCGTTGCGAGGCCACTGAGAGGCCTAAAGGCGAGGAGAGACAGCACAGAAAGTGGGTGAAAGTGCATGACCTCTGCGACATCTACATGCCTCTGCGATTAGAGACACCGGCAGCGTGACCTGGGGGAGGAGATTTTACGGTGTATCTAGGGGTCGGGACCGACCGAAAGCGCTGTCAGAATTAGAGTATACAGTACGCCGGATCACCAGCTCGCCCTGGTGTCAGGCTGGTGATACCGCGGGTGACACCCGGTGCCTTACATAAGCGGAAAGGTGTCACCAGCATTGGATTGGGACGACCGCTCCCAAATGGGGACAGTGGCCGGCCCCTAGCTGGCAGCAGTGGCTGAGTAGTGGCTGAGAGTGGCTGAGAGGCTAGTCCGGGCCGTCCGATTTCCCGATTGGGAAGCGAGCTCAGGGGCCACAATGGGGTTGAGTGCAGCTCCACTCCCCGTGTCCTCCAGCGTGCTGCACTCACGCGCGCCCTTAAATACTATAACAGTGCTCGAAGAAGACATAGGTGGACGTCTCCACAAATTTTTCATGAGGCGCAGCGACGTGCGCGATCTTTCGCACAGCAGATTTCCGTCGAGCCCAAGCGGCTCATCTCTCGCATTCCCGGGGGTGCTGCACTCACACGCGTGCTTAGTAGTTTCAGAGGAGCACGTCTCCTAACTAGATATACGTATTTACGAAATTTGGCATCGTGCAGAGGCCTGCGCGACCTGTTTTAACGCCTCACACCTCCTTGAATTCAAGAAAGACACCTCATTGATTACATAAAGGCGACCAACAAAACAAACACCAGACATAATCGTTCCAATAACCCATTTAGACAACCATCTCAATACAGTCACGGTTGAGTCCAGTCCAACGGATTGAAAAGGCGCGGCGACCCTCGGCCGATGACCCGATCTCTAGAAGTGTGCTTCAAAGCTGGTCTTGACCATAAACATCTACGCGCCCAGAGCCGTAGATTCTTTGAAAGAACAGGCTTCGCGCCTTCAACTCTCCAATACGCTGCACTTCAGGGTCGCCTTCCTTGTCTTCCTTGTCGGCCACCCGTGAACTCTCGCTCCATCGGACAAGCGTCCCCTCATCTTGCTGTGCGAGGTTCCGTTGAACCGAGCGCTGTACATCCGCAAGGTGCACGAGCTGTCGAGTTCCGGGACGCGCTGCCGCCGCGTCACGCAAAGCGAAGTACGTACGCGTGGTGGTGCCTGGTTCCAGTTTCTCCTCGCCTTCACCCGCCTGTTTCTCTGCCTCGTTCTTCCGCGCGGTCTCGACCGCGAGCTTCTCCTCCATGCGACCTGCGAACGTGAGGAGCTCCGTTGTAACCTTGCTGCCGTCCGCAAGGAGCCCGTCCGAGAGCAGCATGTCCAGCGTAGCTCGCAATTTCGGAATTTCTGTCTTCTGTTTCTCTACGTCGAATGGCGGTGACTTTCGCAAGGTGTGCAGGTGGTTCTCGACATCCGTCGGCAGCTCCGTCGCTCTGGGGACCTCCATGTCGCCGGTCACTCGCGGAAGGCCCTTCAGACTGGCGATGTCCAGTGGCGTTTGCCCGACACTGTTCTCTGTGTAGAGGAGCTGCGTAGGACCGTGCTTGAGGAGTACTTCCGCAAGGGCAGTGTCCGCATTCTGTACCGCAACGTGTAGAGGAGTAGACCCATCCGCATCTCTGAGTAAGAGAACGGCGGGGTTAATACCAAACTCTAGAATGGTCCGTGCAATTGCGGCGTTCTCGCGCTTTACGGCCAACATCAGGGGCTGTGGTTGCCAGATGAGTGGTGCAATACCAGATGTAAATAACAGAGACGTGCTGTATTGGACGCCTCCTTAGACATCTGAGTCATAAGTTCGTGCGTCAGCTCCTCCGGGAGTGTTTTTAGTAGATGTTCCACGAATTTGAGTCCCTTGTTATTGGAGGACAGGAAAGCGAGGTGGTAAATATTCCAACTTGGGGAATGTCTGTCACCAACGACTCAGATATCAAGGCAAATATTAGACTCACCCGCGGAAATCACGTTCGCTCGGATCGCAGCCCTTCTCCAATAACAAATCCACAATCTCCGTGCCAGAGCAATAATACGCAGCTGTTAGGAGTGGATTGAAACCTATGAACCTCACACTATCCCGCTATTAGCACCACAGAAGTGAGGAAAATTACTATTACCCGTACCGTAGGTGAAGTGCCTCCTCCATCAGATTCGGCTTAAGAGCGAACAGCTGCTTCAAGACATCTATTTTATTGTCAATCACAGCACAGAGAAGCGGAGACTCGTTCAATTCGTCGGGTTTCCAGCCAAGGAGATCTGGGAGGACAGCGCCAAGATTGTCGATACTTTTCAAGTACTGCGCAATGTCGTCGTCGTGAGTTTCTGCATAGTGTGTGAATGCTGCAATAGGTCGTGGTCCAGCGAGGTAGTCGATAACCTTGGTCGCACCAGATCTGATGGCGCTGCGGAGCAAGTCATAGGTGTATGTGGGGGTCTTGCGTTGGGTCTGCCCATGCTTTGCGATGTCCGCGCGTCGCTTCCCTCCAACTTTAAGTCCGAGGTAGACGCGTTCCTCTGGGACATTTTTCGAGTCCGCCCCACTGCCCTTCGCCGCGTCCGAGGGGATGGGAATGCCGACGCCCGATCGGCGGATAAGCTCGTCGACCATCTCGATACGGTCGAGCGCCACGGCAAAGTCATAGGCCCCAGAATCTGGCCAGATTGCCACGCCAGCAAACTCATATAGATCGAGAGTATGGACGAATGCCTCGAAATCATCTTCTACTATAGCCTTTTGGAGAGGTTTGCAAGAAACGCGCTTAAGGCCCGGTTGGAGAAGGTCGGCCTGGAGTTCAAGCAACTTTTTCGGGAGGACATCGGTGCGAACAGAGGACGGCCTTGCGGCGATGTCGGTGAAATTGATTGGTTTCGCTTCGCTGTAGTCACTGCAGTCGTCCTCGTCAGAGTCGTATTCTTCATCTGGATCTGAGTCATCTGACGACATGAGGTCAGGTATACCCAACGCAAAGGGGCTTGGAGATAGTTACCACACAGAACCCCTCCACTCGTCTCGCCTATCTCAGTGTCTGGTGGCTGATACTGAGCCTTCGCAATTGCGAGCACGAGCCGTGCAGTATCCCAATGACGGCGATGCAGAGCGACGAGGAATGGAGTCCAGCCTATGAAACAAATATCAGACCACCGAACTTTCAAGGACAGCACTGACTAGGTCGATGCACCTAAAGAATCATCGAGAGCCGCCGTTTTCACGACAATTTGAATTGGCACTTTCCCCTCCGCAACCTGCTTTGGCAAGCAAAGCTCCCGAATGGACGCGTTATCCCCGTTCCAGCACGCCTCATAGAGCTCGTCGTAAAACACTTTCAGATGGACTGGGACGGGAGTAGTCGAGTACTTTGCGTGGCGTATGTACCCAGATCCTTGGGAATAGACAGGCTTCTGAATGGCTATCCAGCCAGTAGCAGGCTGTTCCGACGTCGATGCCCCCTCGGGAAGGGTGGCACCGTGAGCACGCAGAACGGACTCTGCGAAAGTGAAGTAATCCTTCGTCGCTGCGGTGTAGTATCTCTGGGAATCCACAGTATTCCGCGAGCTAGCGGATCCTAGGTCTTCGTTCTTGCAATGAGGCAGGACCGTAGCGAGATATGCACGATATTGGCTCCAAGCATCGCCGGCTGGAGAATCGGGAAGGCTATCGGGTGCTTGTATGGGTTTTGGTGTAGTCTTGGACCCCAAGAGCGAGACAGCTTTGGAAGTCCATTGGAGTAGACTAGTGTGTTCAGTATAGGAGGTGATGGTCGACTTGATTGGTGCGTCCACGTTGGCACCGAGAGCAGCCAACAGCGAAATAACATCGTCGCGTTTGCCTAGAGCTGTTTCTATTGGACCATGGATGCGAGCTCGATATTCCGCTACTTGAGAAAGGTAACCTGTCCTATTCGTTTTTCAGTAAAGACCTGCTGGCTTCACAGGCGAAGGTGCTCTGCATACCTCTTCTCCTCAGCTCTGGAGACGTCTTCCGGCAAATATACAAGCTTGGCTCCATGCGCGAGCAACAGAGACAGCGTTGCATAGTTGCCACCGACAATCGTCGAGACAATGGGAAACACGAGCCCGCCGTACCCGTACCAGGCAGGACTATTGAGAACCTTCTTCGCATTTGGGTCGTGGGAAAGGAGCGACGCTACGATCTTGGTCTTTCCCGCAGCTACGATGCGATGGAATATGGTGAACAAACTGTCATCTGCCGTCGATGAGATCGCCTGAGCAGCGACGAGCCGTTCAGCGATCTTCGCGGCGCGCTCTTCATCTTGGGTGTATATCGTCAATGTAAGTGGGTGCAGAGGATTCACGTTCTTCGTATGGGCCGCGAAACAAGGATCTGCACCCGCAGCAAGCAGCGCGTCAACGACCTCGACCTCGCCAGCGAGAATGGCATAGCCGAGGGCAGTCAGCCCAAAGTCCCAATCATGGATAGAAATGTCTAATATATCAGGCTCCTCTTCGTTGTCTTCCAATGGGTCCGAATCCTTTGCTAGCTCGGCCGTTTCCGCGTAAGCCGGGGGTTTTCGGTGAGGTTTGTCATCGTCGGACTGGTCGGACGACCAGTCATCCTCGCTGCTCATACGCACGCCATCGGTCTCCTTGGGGGCAGCGACTTCTTCTATCCTGCGTTTCTCCTCCTCTGCCTTCTCCTTGTTATACGCACTACGTTCAAGCATCTTTTTCACAAGAGAGACCCGCCCCATTTGAGCCGCGAGATGAAGAGAGGTACGACCACCAACAAGCCGTGCGGTCATGCGAGCACCGCCATCGATGAGGACGCAACCGACCTCAACGCTGTTGGACAAAATTGCAACGTGCAGTGGAGTACGCCCGACATGGTCCCGACGATTGGTAAGGTCTTCCCCGTCCTTGATCATCTGTTTGACCGCGAGCGCGTCATTCTTACTGATAGCACCGAAGAACTTGGCTGTTGCTTGAACGTAGGCGGTTTCGCTCCATTCGCCTTCGTCGATCGGGTTAAAACTCCCGGAAATACTTTGTCTTCCGGGATCTTCTTCGATGAACCTGCGCGAGTCATCGGTAAAATTATCTTGTCGCACATCACACGCGAGGGAAGGCTACACGCACGTAATCCGGCCACGAACATACGACTTGTCCTCCTCGTCTTGTAGATTATGTTCTTCTTCGTTCTTAGGTTCCGGACAAAGCTGCAGCGACAGGTGTCAACCTCGATGTTGTCATAATAATACGATTTTGGTCTTACTTCACAACAGTCCTCGATACACTCCTCCACTGTGCCAAAGAACGCGGAGTGCCGATGGAGACGACGGTTCTTGTTCTTAGGATTGTACGGAGCTGTCGCACAGTCACTTAGTACTCAGAGCTCGATCTTGCTAACAAATAACTTACAATTGGCACCGAAATCCTGTGGCGTAGCGATCAGGGCAGGAACTGAGGCGATACTCCGGAACTCACAGTTTTGTAGATGAGCTTCTCGATTCTCCTGGCGTCCCATCCTGGGCCGTATGGGAAGTGCAAATTGACGATGTCGTAATCACTCATTTCCAATCCACTAAACACGGCATCCGCTTTCAGGTCACTGTTGTACCTATGTCCACGTCGTATGTATGCTGACTGGCCATTGACCGGCCGACCACGTAACAAACTGCGTCGGTATTGATACTGGCTGCGTGCCTCTGGAGTTGCGAGTTTCTCGATTGCGAGCAGGCGGGCAAGGCCTTGAACGCGGCCCACGGCACGCTCGTAGATCTGGTCGAATACATCAGCGTGGATAGTATGGACGAAATGGACGAAATGGACGAACCGTAGGATCAATTTCGTTGCGCTTTAGCCCGGGGACGTAGACCTCAAATCCCCGGGACGAGTACTTGGCCAGTCGGACTTCATACGAAGGCGAACGTCTCGTCATATCGACGGTGTTAGACTGACGCATCATGGATACGACGGCACGCGGATTCGCCCACACACGATCGCCGTCATATGCGCAGCACGCCGCGTCGACATCGAAACCCGTGAGAACCTCAGCAGGAGAACTGTAGAGGCGAAGAACGATCTGAATGCTACGGTACGGATATTGTGCTGAAAGTTCCAGTGAATCAAACGACCTATCAATGCTATGTATCACTGACAATGAATGGAGACTGTATGCTTTGTTCTGACGCAAGTGACGTCCCAGGGAACCGAATCACGAACAGCTTCGTATATGGTGATGATCTTGCGCTCTGCCTTCCCAACACATAAAAAGGTGATCGCAGAAAGAGAAGGCATTACATACCTCCTCTATCGTCAAACCATAGAGAAAGAGATCAACATCGGACGAAGGAAAGGCCTTCTCGTGAAAATATTTTCTCATGGCCCTTTTACTGCCCGTCGCTGCCTTGGGTAGTGGCATCAGACACGCCTGAACAGACCCTCCAGCGGCTATTACGTTGCTCCAGTCTGCCAGTTGAGAAAGTGAATTCTCTGTGAAAATACTCCAATTCTTCTTGAACGCTTCAAGGTTCTCGACCATAGCCGGGAAACCTTCCTCGCGCCTCAATGAATTCGGCAACGCCATGATGTGTTGAGCATCTCGGTCTGCGTCGTCCTTGACGACACGTGCCCTCGTGGTTCTTATGTCGCTCGGGGCGGCAAAAACATCGGCGAGGCCAACGTGGATGTCCCTGAGACGTGTGTTTCCCTTGTCAGTTGCGAATAGCTTCCGCAATTCCGCTTCGTCGTCAAGCGATGGCTGGAGGACATGATCGAGAGAGACGGGGCCCCTTGGTAAAGTGGCAATCCGAGAGAGAAACTGGGTAGCCTCTTTGTTCTGTGACATGGACTGAATATCGGCTTGTAGTAAGTTGGGGGTAGACGAAAACAATCTCGAATCGATGACCGGCTTTTGTACTTGTCGTGAAGGCAAGAGACGCCGAAATGCCAGGTGTGACCTAGACAACATCAAATCACACGGTGGGCAGGAGCGGATAAGTGGAGGGCGAATAAGGGATTGACTAATGTCCAATGTATTGACCACTTAGTTGACTATAAGCGGATTCCGCTTACCTGCTGCCCATCTCATACCCAGTAACGCCCTCGATCACGTCGAGTCGCGTCGCTCGGGAAAACTATCGTAATAAGCGTGACTCACACCAATTCAGTTTATGCCTTTTTTGGAAATACCCTATTGGAAGCTACCAAGCCTGGCATGAGTCGATCACAACCGCCCGAGGTTCACTTTTCTTTCGAGTCATCAGCAATCATCGATCATCCATGTCGACGTCTCTCTTCCCTTTGCTCCCATAGCACGTAATATCACAAAACAATTTAAAGCAATTGTTCACCAGAATTGCAAAGAGCATGGTGACTCAAGGAGAACCAAACTCAGGTGGCTTTTAACTTGATTCCGGGCGAAGCGCGAGTGGATGGCCCTCCTCCATTCATGCAGGAATACATCATGGAAGCATCCTGACGCACGAACTTATGACTCAGACGTCTATGGAGGCGTCCAATACGGCACGTCTCTGTTATTTGCATCTGGTATTGCACCACTCATCCGGCAACCACAGCCCCCGATGTTGGCCGTAAAACGCGAGAACGCTACAATTGTACAGATTATTCTAGAGTTTGGAAATAACCTGCCGTTCTCTTACTCAGAGATGCGGATGGGTCTACTCCTCTACACGTTGCGGTACAGAATGCGGACACCGCCCTTGCGGAAGTACTCCTCAAGCACGGTCCTACGCAGCTCCTCTACACAGAGAACAGTGTCGGGCAAACGCCACTGGACATCGCCAGTCTGAAGGGCCTTCCGCGAGTGACTGGCGACATGGGGGTTCCCAGAGCGACGGACCTGCCGATGAATGTCGAGCACTACCTGCACAGTCGCAAAGGTCACGCCAATCGACGTAGAGAAACGGAAGACAGAAGTTCCGAAACTGCGAGCTACGCTAGACACGCTTCTTGCGGACGGGCTGCTCGCGGACGGCAGCAAGGTTACAACGGAGCTCCTCGCGTTCGCGGGTCGCATGGAGGAGAGGCTCTCCGTCGAGACTGCGCGGAAGAACGATGCAGAGAAACAGGTGAGCGAAAGCGAGGTGAAACTGGAACCAGGCACCACCGCGCGTACGTACTTCGCTTTGCGTGACGCAGCCGCAGCGCGTCCCGGAACTCGACAGCTCGTGCACCTGACGGATGTACAGCGCTCGGTTCAACGGAACCTCGCACAGCAGGACGCTTGTCCGATGAAGCGAGCGTTTGCGAGTGGCCGGAAAGGAAGGCAAAGAAAGCGACCCTGAAGTGCAGCGTATTGTCGAAGGCGCTGAGCCTGTTCTCTCGGAGTATCCACAGCTATAGGCGCGTGGATGCATGTGGTGAAGATCAGCTCTGATGCACACTTCTAGAGATCGGGTCATCGGCCGAGGGTCTTTTCAATCTGTTTGCGGAAATCATTTGTATGATCAGTGTGGGCTATCCTCTTGGCCATCCTTGTCTGGCCGAACCTTGATATGAGAGCGAACGGCTTTGGGCTTATTAGTATACTGTACGAGAAATAAGACAAAAGATGCGTATTTAATAATTATCCCACCGGTCAAGCATCGTATTTACTTTTAGTCGCTGTGTTGGCGCGAGTATAACAGCGTTAACGTTCTAGTTCTTGCATGTGCATACCAATACCAGCAACAGACAAATAAGGCGAGGAACTGAAAGCATGAAGTGCGAAATACTTACAGTAGCCCAAGGACCACGCCGCCTCGTCGGCCTCATGGCCTGTGTGCTCAACAACGACTGGTAGACGTCGGTAGTGTATAATCTGCTGCGCATTTCCCACGGGGTTGCGACTTGATGGGATTTGATACAAATTTGATGTTTCGCAGCCGATCAGCGGCGCCTTCGACTTTCGTTCAGAGTCCAAACCCGGGGGTTGTCTCGGGGTTTCCGAGTCGCCCATTCCCAACATGTCACAAAACAAAGAGGCTACTCAGTTTTGTTGAAGCGTGATGTGCGCTGCTTATGCATGCAACACCTCGGCGTCGGGAGTCGGCCGCACCTCACGTGAGGAGTGTGGAGAGGAGGCGGCAGTGGAGTCGAGATGTACGGACTCGTATCTTACACACTCTCATTTGATATTTGTTTCTTGTGTTTCGGACTAACACTTTACGAGTCGTATTAGTTACAATCAGAGTCTGATCAGGGACAACCCTGTACCTGCGTTGTTGAGCTACTACCTTATGTTTGTTCACGTATACTCACTTTCGTTGACCGGTATTTGGTCTCGCGTTGTACGCACTGGCACACCAAAAACTTACGTTCTATCTGGGGTGCCAGACTAATCACTCGCTGCGTTTTGTCAAGTTTCTCTCTCAGACTGCCACTTTGCAAAAGGGTCCTGTTTCTCTCAACGAGTTCCTCCAGCCATCGCTTGATGACGGGGCCGAATTGCGCAAGCTGTTTGCAACCGACAAGGGAAACGCGGGTCTCAGGATCTGTTCAGGCGTGCCTGCCAGTGGTGCTACTGCCCAAGGCAGAAGAGGGCATAAAAAGAGCCACGAGGAAATTCACGAGAAGTCCTTTCCTTCGTCCGACGTTGATATCTTTCTATATGGTAGACGAAGTGTGTTATCCTTCGGCTGTAAATATTGTTATAACCTAGCTCTCCCTCTTTCAAGAGTCTCGATTGCCTCTTTGAGTTAACCCAACCCGATATGGTAGGACGCATAGTCCAGCGGCATCACATGTGTCACGGTATAGTGAGACGTCTTGACGAGAGCCTGAGTGGTGTACTGTAGCTGCAAAGTTGGTGCAAAGAGAACCGCGTTTGCACCAATGACAGGGTATTCACATGTGCAGCAGGGAGGGAGGGGTGTCGTGTATACCACGCACAAGGGTGTGTTAATGGCCGGTCTCCCATGTTCAACGTTCAACGTTCAACGTTCAACGTTCAACGTTCAACGTTCAACGTTCAACGTTCAACGTTCAACGTTGGCACCCTGGGAGAGTAGTTTCAGCGCTTCGCCCGGGTCTTGCTTATGGTGAACTGGCGAAGACGAGAAGCGGGCGAGAAGAGACCCAGCAAGTAAGAAAAGTATCTCGGGCAGCGTCGAGCATTGCTGACGGAAACTAAGAGCTCGACGACGTGTGCGATTATCGACTCGGATCCGGCCGAATTGGTAAAAAGTAACCGGACCGGGAGATTCCGGATTAAAATAAAGCAAGTATGGTTCGTCCGCTCCTCGATAGCTTCTTCGATTGTGTTGTTTTGTTACTGCGGATCTTGGAAAGAAGTCCTTCAAGGGGCTCCAAGCCATTCCTCCCACCCTATTTAGATTTCCTCTTTATCATACTCCCCAATGGATACGACTGGCCGAGATAACGGCGATGCCTCAGGACCTTCAATGGAACCGAACTGTCGGAAGCGTTTCTTCACAACAGTAGCCGGATAACCAGACAGTGATCATCAGTATATGAGGCGAAGGTGGTACGAGCGCGATATATTGCCTCTGAATATTCCGGGTTCTCGTGCATCACCGGTCGAGAGATCGCTAGCCCTGTCACCACCTCTTGAAATCTGATTGCGAGTTTGTCTCCGGGGGGTGGAAGTAATAATTTCGTTGAAGATGGAAGTAGCTTCCACGTAATTGTCGTTCACAGAAGTCAGATCATAGCGAATGCCGAGACAATAGGCAAAGGCGAAGTGAGCAACTCGCGGGCCTGGTTTGTGCGTCCTCGCCATTCGCAGGCACTCGATAAGTTGGTCCAATTGTTGATCCGGGACCCCCATACAAATGTTAGGAAAAACGGCTGCATAAACGAGTGTGACGACGTCGGTAGTTTCGCCTTTGGACGCACTGATCCGATGTGAGAAATTCGCTGCAGAGAACAGCCATCTCTCGAATATTCTCTATCACGCTGTCGGCTTCTAACCTCACTAGAACGGCCATCCCATACATGAGCGATGATTCGATGGCACGGGGACCTGAACGCTGAACTCGAAGACAGTGGAGATAGTTGGCTGCACAAGCGGCATCCTCGGGCTGCTTGGACCCATTCGAGCGTTTGTTAACTGCGACGGCGAGGTCGAAAAGAATTAGAAGAATGTTTGGTTTAGTTCCTGGCTAAGAACGGGGTTGGAGGAATATCGACTCGCCGCCAGTGAAATGAAGGATTGCCTTGTCAAGGTCATCCTTTTGATTTGAAAGCTTATAGCGAATTAACCGCTCCAGAGCTAGATCATAGACACGGGCGGGGCGAAGAGGATGAGACCGAGGCAACGATGAGGGCAAGGTATTGAGACCCGGTTAATAAGGGGCGAGCACGGAGGCGATATCCAGGACTTACCTCGTGGGGTGGGCACGCTTAAACGCTTGATCATATATTCTCATGCGTCTGTCCGAGTCTGAGTCCCGGGCAACATTGAGATAGTATTGAGATACGTAAGAAGTAGTGATTGGCCCGGGTAACCCTCGGGTTGACGAGGGCTACCCGTACCCGTACCCGGGAAAACCCGTACCCGTCCTCAAGGGTACGGGTTCCCACGGGTACGGGTACGGGTAGCCGGGGGTTGACGGGTTTAGTACTACGGGTACGGGTGAGCTACGGGTATGGGTGCACATTCGAAATGACAACACATTTTCTGGCCTTATGACTATGGACGACAAAAAGTAACTACATACATAACCATAACATCGCCACCATTGTCATCACGAGCCACCGCCGCGGCGGTTGTCTTCATCACCGCTGCCACTGTCGTCGTGATCTTCGTCTTCGTCATTGTCGCCGTCGTGGCTGTGATTGTCTTCGTAATCGTCGTTGCCAGTGTGTTCGTTGTCGTCACTGGCAGCGTTGTGACTGTCGTCGTCGACTCATCCCATTGCCTTTGTCGCCTTGCCGGCGGCTTCATAGTCGTCGTCTTCGCTGGAGTCGCCATCGCCATCTTCACCATTGTCACAGTATCGCCTGAGACGTCGGCTTGCATTGGCGCACACCCCCTGCCGTTGAGGTTGACGATCACATCCATGTCCGCGCCGCGGCAGTGATCCGTTCCTTTATCCTCTTTGTCATCGCCCGCAGCTGATTTTCGGTCTTGTGACTCTGTTGCTGCGCTAGGCGGTTTGCCAGCAGCGACGCCAGCAGCCGTTACCGTGGGAGTAGCAGGGAGGTTTTGATGGGGAGCCGAGTCGTGGTGGCCATTGCCAATATTGTTTCCCGCGTTCATTCTAGAGTCTGTCGATCTGCGTTTGGATGTGGACGACATCACGGCGTACTCATGGGGAGAAAGGACGGGTGGAGGAAAAAAGGGGGAGCCAGGGGATGGAAAGGGGGACGAAGAGACTGACAATCTGTTGATGGTGACGTTGAGCGAGGATGTGGTATCTGTGGATTGTGAGGTTAAAAGTGGCGGATTGAAAGACGGGTTAAGCGAACAGACCTTTTGTGTCACAGGGCTTCGGTGACGTCGACAGCAATGGGTGATGTGACTGGTCAGCTGCGTAGGCCAGCAATCAATGTCAGCGCAATGTAAACCCGAATTGGATTGATACTCATCTTTTTGATTTTGTGGGCGTGGCACTGTTTGCGCGTCTCGTGAACGCCTGAGGCAGACCACACGCCGGTTTGTAAAAGGTTAATAGTTGTTACAAGGAGCAGGAGATCACGACTTACGACTAGTTTTGATGCTGGGGCGATAGCCGGAGCGGTAGCGGCGATGGAGGCGGCGATGGCGGCGACCTGCAATGAATGGCTTTGGAGTGTGGTGCCACGGGGCTATGCGGCGTGGGACCTGCAATTATTGTTATATCAGTACATTTGAGGGCTACACGAATAAGGCTCATGTTGTTTTTTCCGACAACGAAGCCGTGGTGGCAATGGCAGCGCAACGATGGCGAATCGGCGATGAGACACATCGGCACAACAACGGACGACGGCGACGAGGTGATAACGACCACGAAGACGACGGTCACGCGAATGATGGTGACGACGACAATGTTGGCGACGTCCATGGCGGCGGACGCGATGGTGACAACGACGACGGACTAGGGCTGCGCACCGTGCCGTATATTGACGGTCATACGGTGCCGTCTGACGGTAACGGACAACTTGACAAGGCCCAACCAACGATGGCGACCAAGCAGCGACGATCACCGTGACTGTGGCAAGGTGACCACGACGACCACGACGAGGATAGCAATGACGATGCTCGCGGCCACGACGACAGAGGCAACGACAGTGAGTGTCAAAGCAAAAGCTGAAGTTGTTGGAGGCACACAACGTTCGTTGTATTCCGAGTCTAAGAAAAAGGAATATGCAGCAGTTGCCAATGCTGAGCACTGCGAGTCTGCGTGCCAGTGTTGTCTGTGGGTATGATTCAAAGGATACATTACCCGTGGGAACCCGTGGTTCGGGTACGGGTTTGCCTCGGGTTGAAAGGGGCTACCCGTACCCGTACCCGGCAGTACCCGACCCGTGACCCGTGCGGGTTTTCCAAACCCGTGCCAATCACTAGTAAGAAGGCACAGCGCATCCCCGAGTCGTTTCTCCACCGTCGACTCAGTCCCATTCCCTTACCTTACACGATGTTAGTTCCCCTTAGTGATGGTAAGGTTCGGTTCGGTTCGGTTCTTTGACCTTTTTTCCCGAACCCCGAACCGGACCATTGGTTCGGTTCAGGGGTCTAGGCCGAACCCCGAACTGAACCATTGGTTCAGGTTCACATTGGTTCGGTTCAGGTTTGGGGAGGGGTTGAACCTGAACCAAACCTGAACAGAGGCCATGCTTATGTAATCACACAAAATTTGCAGAGCCACCCTGTCGGTTACCACAAAAGACTAGCTGTTCCAATTTGGGCACACACAGAGCGACAATGTCCGGGCGAAAAAGCGGGGGCCAGCTTTTATTCAAAATGTCAAGAAGCTCTTGCGAGATCATGACGTAGTCATAGCCAACAAGTTGCGTGAATGAGTGTCATCCTGTCTCCCACTTCGCCTGACGAAACAATCATGCATCTTCACGTGCACCGTCAAGATCTCAGAAATGCCGTCAAGGGCATGCACCCGCCCATTCGCCTTCTCGCGCTCAATTGGTCACTCGACCAGCCCCACGCAGAGATCCACCGTATCTGCGCAGACCACATCATGACGCGCGGCACGAACCACCAAACGCTACACAGTGACAAGCAAGGTAAAGCGCACGAGAGCGTCCTGTGGCGCTTCTTGATCGACACCGAGCCGCTCGCAGACGACGAGGCGGACTCGCCATGCTGCGGCGCCGTGTCGTTGTCTTCGCCATGCTGCGGTGCCGTGTCGTTGTCTTCGCCATGCCGCGGTGCTGTGTCGCTGTCTTCGTCACGCCGCGGCACCGTGTTGCTGTCGCTGTCGTAGCGCCACGCGCCGTGTTGCTGTCGCTGTCGTAGCGCCACGCGCCGTGTTGCTGTTGCTGTTGTAGCGCTATGCGCTGTGTCGCTGTCGCTGTCGTAGCGTCACGCGCCGTGTCGCTGTCGTAGCGTCACGCGCCGTGTCGCTGTCGTAGCGTCACGCGCCGTGTCGCTGTCTTTGTCACGCCGTGGCGTCGTGTCGCTGTCGTAGCGCCGCGGCACCACGTTGCTGTTGTGGCATTGCGGTGCCATGTCGCAGTCGTGGCATTGCGATACCGCGTCGCAGCCGTGGCGTTGCGATACCACGTCGCAGCCGTGGCGTTGCGATACCGCGTCGCAGCTGTGGCGTTGCGATACCGCGTCGCAGCCGTGGCGTTGCGATGCCGTGTCGCCGTCGTCATAGCGAGGCTGGAATTGGCACTTGCAAGCCAAAGGTGGTGGTGGCAGTACAGGCCTGCGTGGGGCGAGGTGGAGGCAGCGCCAAGAGCGTGGTTGGAACCTAGAAAGAAAGAAAAAACACTGTAGTTAGTTAGCTAAAAGGATCAGACAAAGGAAAAAACACTTAGCTTCTTTAAATTGAGGGTTCCCTGGGCCAAGGAACAAAAAGTCGACGAGCGCTGCCAGTGAGCGTCGGATGACAATGGCAGTCTGTTGACACGTTGCACGCAGGTCGCCGGACCGGACGCTGTTGCCCGGCGAAACCCGTGACCCATGACGGTACGGGTTTCGCGAGGGTCACAAATTCGGTACCCGTACAGTAACCGTACCCACCCGAACCCCCGGGCTGAACCCACACAGGTACATAAACTCATGCCATTCACTAAATAGAACACTTTTTGATTTTGGTTTAAGTGCCTAAATTTTTTGACAAGTCATTGGGTCCAGAGACGCGGTTCCAAGTATGTGATAGAACTTTGCGCCACGCACTTCGCTTCTCGGGCACCCGAGTTACACGACCCGGATCCAGTCGACCAGCCAATCTTGCCGCCTGTACTCAACCGTCGCGTTCCGGGAGCTGCGATTTACATTGTATATTTTCAATGGTTCATTGGTTCAGAACCAGTTCAGAACTGGTTCTCCAGTTTCAGGAATTTGCTGAACCCCGAACCGAACCAATGGTTCGGTTCAGGTCAACAGCCGAACCTGAACCTGAAATTGGGGTTCAGACCGGTCCGGTTCAGGTTCGAACCGAGGTTCAGAACCGAACCTTACCATCACTAGTTCCCCTTCCTTTGTTCTGTCTCCGAGGTATCTCACTCTCACTCTGCAGGAATGTATCAGCGCCATCTTGAGCCCCATGTTGTAATCCCCTCTTAACCCACTTTGTGGAACTTCAGGAAAAACCTACTTTGCTAATTTGAGATAATTTGAGATAATTTCCATATTGAGCAAGAGTTATTGACATCTTAGTGACAGCTAGCGTTCGCTAGTCCTAATTATCTCAAATTATCTCATATTAGCAAAGTAGGTTTTTCCTGATGAATAATCTCAACCGGACGAGGCTGGGGACGAGGTCTTAAAGGTCTGCGAATACATCTGTCTGTCGTCCCCATCGTCTCACTCACCTTGGCCTTGTATCACCTTTCCTATCTGACACCCCCGACGCTTATCTTGTCTCACTATTTTGTTTTAGTCTCTCACTCAGTCCGGTCACTCGAGCCTCCTGTCTCCGCTCCTCCCATCCCTTTCTCAACATAGTCTCTATCTACTTGTTTCACCCTTCCACATCCCTCTCGAGCCCTCTTCATCATCGAACTCACGTAAGCACTTCAATGCACGTGCAACAGAGCCACCCATCGCTTGCGCCCTCACGAGCACATGAGTAATTTCGGCTGCGTTTGTGCGAGGTTCAGCCGTCGACTGGAACTGCCTAGTTCTATGACCCTCGGCGCTCGGGCCGATAAGAATGAGAGGCCTCTGCGCGAAAGGTTACCCCCAGTCGGAAGTCCATAGATTTTAATCGTATTTTTGGATTTTGGGAGTTTATGTAACATTTTTTCGATTCGACGCGATTCTATTCTCTCGACCGGCTTGAATGTATTCACCGCGTCACTAGTCTGTGATTAGTTACTTGAGAATCCCATTCCATTCCACATGCGGTGTGGCGATCACTCACTCTAAGTCTAAGTCTAAGTCTAAGTCTAAGTCTCAGTCTCTTGGGTCTTTCATCTATGGCCAGCCGGCGCAAGCCTGTGGAACGGCGTAAACTGAGGTTTTCGCTGGACAAACACCTTTTTGCCAATAACATCGAACCCAATTGTGCATCCTCGAAGCGCTCTGGAGCGCCCAAATGACGAGAGGCTCGGAATTCTGCACCTCTCCCTGTCCTGACAACTCCTCGTGCTCCCACGCCCGAACCTCATACCGAACCTGAAGATGGTCCACCACCACATGAGTCGGGTGATCCCATGCCACTGGATGGCGACATCGATGAGACAGCCGGATCTTCTCATGCGGCGCTGTCTATTGAGACCGATCCACCTCGTCCTATGCCAACGGACGACCTCAACGATGTGACGGCTGGGCCTTCTCGCCCAATGTCTTCCGATGCTGGTCCTCGAGAAAACATCCAGCCTGACCCACTTGAGCATCGCGACGAAGATATTGTGACCCCGATACACCTCCCTGACCTGCAGACCACACAACAATTCATCGACCTACTGTGTACGGCTGTCCTCGATGAGAGTGTCACGGATCCCGAAGACCTATACAATCTGCGTAATCCTGAGCCCCCTCTCGAATTCCTGGACCCTTCGCCGCTTCTGAGATCCCTGAGGCATTTTATCAACAACGCTGGTGCGTCTCGGGATCACTACGACAACATCCGGGCTATTGAACTATTGAACAACCCCAAGGACGACTTCTTGTCCTTTGACCAAGTGAAGCGGCGTATTCGCCACCTATCTGGAGTCATCTCGCTCGAACATGACATGTGTCCAGACTCTTGTATTGCTTATACTGGTCCGTATGGAGACCTCGACAGCTGTCCTCGGTGTCACGCATCTCGGTATCATCCTGATTCTCGGAGGGCTCGGAAGCGTTTCTCAACTGTACCTATTGGGCCTGTTATTCAGGCGTTCTATGTAGTGATTGAAAGTCCGGTCCGGTCCGGTTTTTTTCCCTAATTTGGAAAGACCGGGACCGGGACCGATCCATCGGTTCATCCCCTCGCCCCAAAACCGGACCGAGCCGACAGGAGTCGGTCCCACCCGGTTGCCGGATTCTCAAAAGACCGGTCCGAACGGTCTAAACCGGCTCATCCTGAGCCGGTCCCAACCGGTCATGGACCGACTGCAACCGCAGGCATAACAATATCATTCGATTGCGATTTGTGCTTGTGCTACTGGTATTTTACAATAAGTCATAGTAACTTGAACTACTCTACTACTACTGTATGGAATATAAGGCCCTCGTCCTCTTCGCGACAAAGAGGACGCGTCGCAATCATTGTCCGATCGTCGGCTTGAGTCGGCGTCGTGGTTGTCGTCGACATCGCGGCCGTTGACTCGGATGCGTCGTCGTCGTCGGTTGATGCATCGTCATCGTCGGTTGATGCGTCGTCGTTGTCGTCGTGGATGTCGATATATTGTTCTTGAGGCTGTGTTGATATTGCGGCTGCTGGTGTGTCGTCCTTGTCGACGTGTCGTCGTCTTGATCATCGTTGTCGTTGTCGACGTGCTGTTGGGGCCGTCGTCGTGGTAGTAGGTGCGTTGATGGTGCGGTTGTCGATGTGCCGCCGTTGTCGATGTGTCGTCGTTGCGGCTGTCGGGTATCGTCGTTGCGGCTGTCGGGCGTCGTCGTTGTAGGACTTGTGGTCGCCATCATCTTGTTGTTGCTTGTAGTTGTCGGTGTGTCGACGTTGCGGCTGATGTGTCGTCGTCGATGTTGGAACGACCGTGGTCGGTGGTCGGTGTTGGCGTGGTGTTGAGGCCGGTGATGAGGCCGGTCCGAGGCATTGACGTCGGCGTCGCTGCAGTCGGCCCGGGTGTCGGAAGGGTGGTCGTAGTTCCCTTGGTCGGCGTTGTCGAACTTCACCGTTGTCGGATGGTCGTGGCTGGACTGTAAAGACCGGTTGGGACCGGTCCCAACCGGCCCTGTAGCGGTTCACCCATTTTCCAAATTTGGATGAACCGCAACCGGTAATGTTCTCAGGCCGGATGAACCGCAACCGAAGGTCCGGTTGCAACCGGTTGCGGTCCGGTCCGGTCCCGGTTTTTTCCGGTTCATGGGACTGGACTTTCGAACACTAGTTCTATGGGTCTCGTGAAATCGCGGAGCAAATGCACTATCTCGAAAGGAAGTTGGCTGAGAATCTGGAGGCTGCGAGACTTGGCGAAAGGGGGTCTCCCGATGTACGACGACACTGCTTGTGGCAGGGACTTACTCGATGCTTGGAACACTGGGCGTTTCAGAAGATCTGACGTCGCCCTCCAACTGTCTATCGACGGGGCCCAACTTCGTCCTGACCAACCCTCGGAGGCGTGGGTTTTCATATGGGTCATACACAACCTCCCCCCAGACGTGCGCTACAAGAAAGCTTTCGTCATTCCGGCAGCCATTGTCCCTGGGCCCAAGAAACCAGGGACATTGATTCTTTCCTGTTCCCGTCGCTGTATCACGTCGCAGCTCTCCAGCGCGAGGGTCTGAAGGTCTTCGATGCATCTCTGAACACTATTATTCCCCATTCTGTTCCCTCGATCATCTTGAGTACTGCGGATAGTCCCGGGAGCGCGTCGATGTCTGGGATGGTTGGGCATGGAGGAAAGTACGGATGCCGTCTCTATTGTGAGATGCCTGGTCGGCGTCGCACGGGTGACTCACATTATTTTCCTGTCATGGGTTGTCCAGACGACTACAGCGTTGATGGGTGCTGCTACCCTGACGTTACAGCTGTTGACCTTCACGAGTATCGCAACGACCTGCCTCGCAAATATCACAAAAATATCGAGCACCTATTGGCCGCCAGGACTCTGAGAGAGTACAGAACCCACCGTCTCGAGGTCGGTTTGTGCAAGCAAACATTGTTCAGCGGGCTCCCCAAATCAGCCACTGCCTGTACCGAGCGTTTTTACGTTGGACATTATGCACCTGTCTGTTCTCAACCATCCCGATCTTTTTGTCAAGTTGTTCACTGGGAAACTCGACTGCTATGAGCCCGACGATAGGTCGACCTGGGACTGGGCCGTTTTCTATCAGAACCCGGTGATGTGGAACGCGCATGGCGAGACGGTCACTAGGGCTGTCCCTTACATACCGTCGAGCTTCGGACGCGCACCGCGAGACCCCGCTAAGAAGATCAACTCTGGGTACAAGGCCTGGGAGTTCCAGCAATACATGTTTGGTCTTGGTCCCACCTTGTTCCGACATATCTTACCTAGGAAGTACTGGCTCCATTTCTGTAAACTCGTGGCTGGGATCCGCCTTCTACAACGCCATCATATCAGTCGCATTGACATTCTCAAGGGGCACGTGTTACTGGATGACTTCGTGCGAGAGTTCGAGACTCTATACTATCAGCGTAATGGAGTCCCGAATACACTTTGTTCGGCAGAGCATTCACTTGCTCACACACCTCGGCCCG